>JANAVB010024994.1:2440374-2742874 GCA_029216955.1 Iris pallida
CAACAAAGAGCTTCTTTGAATAACTTGTGTTTTGCTTTAAAATTTCCGCTGCTATTATTCAATGTCTCTGCATGGGACTTCTGTGCGATGACCCCGTCGTAGCCACTGAAATCGGCCGTTATGGAACCCGCCTTGTACGAGCGCAATCTAGGCTCATGCGACATCACACCTTAGCAAGGACGATCGCTCCTACGGGAGCGGGGCGTGACATAATGGTATCATAGCACGGCTTTACGTCCTCGGACTATCGATTGAATTCTTTAACTCCGTTGTTTCCTCAAACTCTGAATGATTGCTTCCGAAATATTGGTATCGTTGGTGCGCTCCCTCTCAATTGTCCCACGGGATGTCCATACAATAAGTCTATCTATTTTGAAAAATATAGGAGAACAGTTTTTGATAAAATAAAAAGATGGTTTACGTAAGTACGGTTGGCTAAGTCGGGCTGGACATATACACCAAAGTTGCGTCGACCTTAGAAAAGTCGAGTGCGGGAATTGAATAGTATCGAGCAAGAATGAGTTGAACTCGGTTGAGTAAATTGAGATGACTATCGATAGGGGTACTATCGAGCGACGATAACGTCGGTGCGATATAGATGAGCGTGCTTGGAAATTGAGGAATGGTTCGAACAAAAAATTTGAAGAAGTCAATTTTGATTCGAATGATAAGTTGAGGATTTGTTGAATGACTTCATCCCTGAGTGGTGTATGCGATAGCCTCAGGGATGTCGATCGATCGATTGAGGATTCAGGGTGTCGATGAGTCTATCAGCAAGCGTCGCACATATGCAAGGCCTTAGATTGAGTGAGTTGTTATCATGAAGTTTGATAAATGGATTCACACAAATTAGAAATGACACTCACGGAACATGTACGGGATTGAGGATTGCGCGAGTATGAAATACGAAGGTGATTAAGTAGATAATTTAAATCAAGAAAAAGTTAAGGTGTGCGAATGGATGACTTGATCGAGGAAATCGATAAGAATCGTATACGAAAAGTTAGCACGACAAGAGGATAGCGTGCATGAAAAGTTTGATTCGAATGTGTAAAAATGACTCTGAGGATTGGAATAGATGTCGTTCGATGAATTGAGTTAGCAAAGGGACGATACGAATTAAGGAAATACGTTGGTCGATGACTTAAGATAGACGGATGAATAATAAGCAAATTTGGGTTTGAGGAAATTGATGTTGTGAATAATTTGAACGATAATGATCGAAATTGATTTTGAATGTCGAGGAGATTATCCAGTCGGACGATGACATCATTCGCACGACTCGAAATTGGTTGCAAAGGAAGATCGTCAGGTTACGTATATCATCGATGGTATTGAGGCGTATCAAAGATCGATATACGATAACTCGGGGGTACTCTGACTCGACAAATGACGATCGTGTAAGTGTTATTGTTCGGTTGGATTCTATACTTAGGATTTTGATCGAGATGAATGTTGGATGAAATGATTGTGTCTTGAGGGTTACGCGGATAGCCACAACGTCGACGATCTTGTCTTGCGTGAGTGCAACTCTAGCCTCGCACATGCGTTGCGTCGGATTTGGTGCGATCGTTCTGCGTGAGCGTTGACATGGTGATTCATGTCACGGGAATGATCGAACTCAAAAAATCAGGGTGCAGCAACTTTGATTGTCTCGACATGTCGGTTTGATGCGAAGGAAAAATTTGAGGATGTTAGGACTTGCGATTGATGAATGAAATAAACTTGAGGATTGAGTAGGTCCAATCCGTGTATCGAGAATGAATTAGTCTAGACTCGAACAAGAGTTACGTCCCGATAAGGAAGATTATCCTGCGGGAGCGTGCATGGTGATTCATGCCCACCGTAGATAATCTGACTCGCGTGAGATTGGGGCGCAACATATTGTTAAGCTAGACGACCTCATGATCGAATATGTGAATTAGGATGAATGACTTAGGGAAAACGAAATGTGAATTATGGTTTAGCGGTGAATTGTGTCGTAGCATGCTTGACTTGGAAGGATTGATAGGCGGATTATGTCGAACGTGTTCAAAGAAATAGACTATGCGAAATGGCTTAATGAACAAAGTGATATTGATATGTCAAGGAATTGGTTGAAATGTGAGTTATCGTAGGATGGCTTTGCCGAATGATTCGGACCCCGTGCGACAAATGTTGGGATGTGTATAGGTAATCTATGTTCGAAGTTTAGAAATCGGAGTGAGGCGAGCTTGGGTAGAAAACCCCGTACTATCAATTTGGTTTGACCGTAGGATGGGGTCAGTGTTGATATTGTTGTTTGGGAACTATGATTCCAATACTGAAAAAAGACATAGCCTAGCAGTTAGGCAGACATCCGAGTGCGAAGTGGTAGGATTGTGGAGGCACCATTCGCGAGCTCGGTTGACATGCACGTATATCAGGGACGCCCGAATATGTGTACGATCTGACTCAATTTGTGATAGCGGATTCTCTATCACGAGGCTTGGCTAAATTGTATGTATTTTGGGGATGCCTAGAATATGTGCACGATCCAACTAAGTGATACGTTGAATCAAGTGAGACTTGAGGAACGGAAAAAGTGTCAAGGATTTTGAAATCGTGAGTTTCGAAGAGATGTTGATGATAATGCGATCATTGAATTGAGACGGGTTCGAATGTTGGATGATCGGTTGGTGTGCCTTATGATTAAATTAGCGATAGCACGAGCGTGGCTCGGATTGAGGGAACGCAAAGGAGTAGTGTGTGCGATAAACGTAGAATGTTGAATTAAGTTATAAGCCGATAAGAGTACTCAGTAAGTTTCGAGGACGAAACTTTTTCTGAGTGGTGTATGATGTAGTGCCCCATCCCGCTCAGTCAATCGGAGGAATCATAACCCTGACGGTGTTCGGACTTAGCCTTACAACGGCGACTCGAAGACCCGTACGGTCGAGGCGAATCCTCGCCTAGGTGGGGTAGTTTCGGTGAACTCGCCTCATCTTTGCCTTCACATAATAAATCGCTTATTTTCAACTCGCACAAGTAGGCTTGATAATAAAAGAGATAAATCCACATAGCTAAAGAGAATAATCCCGACAGGTCGAATTGAGTTAGAATATGGAAAGATCCAACGGTCGGCTTAGAGTCGGTGCACGGCGTGCTTTGAAAATGACACTCGGTCCTTCGTCCCGTGGCTTGGGAGAAAGAAAAGTTGGTCTTCGCCACAAGCTAAGAGTTAGCCAAATTCATAGGCGTCACCCGCATAAATGCTTCATAAAGCATGCACGGTCTCTTCGCCCAAGGCGTGGCATAGCCTCTGCTCGCCGACGGGTTAAGTTGTATTGCACGGCTTATGGCATAAGTCTAGGAACCTCAAATAACTTGGTTGTTCAAAGTCGAACGCGTGTACGGCACGTTCCTACGACGCAAGGCTTGACGCAGCCTTTGCTCGTCAAGTTGTTGCAAAGCAAGTTAGGCAAGTTACGTTAAGCTAACAGGAGTAGTAGCAGGCACGGTCGTATGAGTTCTGCGGCTGAGTGTAACCACATAGTCTCACGATTGTAAGGCCCATCATTAGAGTATAACTTGGACGGTGGTGTCACATAGTGTTTCAAGTTGGTTTAAGACACAATGTCACAGACTTAGTATTTTAAGGCACGAGCCACGGTTGATTCATTGAGTTTGGAAAGTGTTTCAATAGTTGTTCTTGAGTTGAGTGAAATGATAGGGCAAGAAAGAAGAATGCTTGCGACTGGGTCATCGAGGCAAGAAAGAAGAATGCTCACGACTGGGTCGTCGAGGCAAGAAAGAAGAATGCTCGCGACTGGGACGTCGAGGCAAGGTCTCAGATATGAGAATTATTGAACTTAGCCCTGAAAGAGATGGTAATACTAGAGGTAGAATGACTGTGTGAGACATCAGTTTGAGTCGAGTCTTGCATGGTCATAGACAACTTGTCGACAAGGTAAATTTGTTTCCTCGGACGATAACCTAGGGCCACAGCAGGACCGTTCCGGCCTAAGAGGAAACTTGAGGGTGAATGTGAGCAGGATAGCTGAGCCTGGGGTAAAGTATTCTGTGGACGCTCATTGGGGCTAGCTATCCGCTTTGACCGGCCCATCCTATACTCAGCTAAAAGGGAGTCCACAATGGCTCTGGGAGCCAGAGACCAAATCAAATAGATGAGTCGGCATGGGCGATGATCTGCGTCTATGCCTTTGGAAAGAGTCGAGTATTGAGTACAGTATATCAAGGAGTCGAGTTGAATGCGTATGTATAGTTGGAACATAAAATGTTGGGCCTAAGATTTGGCTGCAACGAAGACACCGTGCTTCAACACGAGATGTGGCGTCGAGTCTTATGTTGTCGGCATATAAGTTACATAGTTTGGATGTGAGTTATCTTGAGTCTAAGTCAGGAAAGGCCGCAAGGCAAAGTCGGTCGAGTGACACTTAACCCACAAGTCTTGATTGAATCAGTTGATGATTTAGTAGCAAAGGGCTGCGAGACGGCAAGGGCCGCGAGGCGGCGATATGATTGAGTCTCATTGAGTTGCGAGGCACAACCTCAACAAGGACTTATAGCACGGTCACACGGGAATGGAGTCTTATCGCGTAGTTGCATCTCTGATTTTAAGCCGTAAGGCAAGCACGACTTGATAGGTTGACGTTGTTGAGTCGACGTTGTTGTTGCAAGCACGGAATGGTCTAGGGACACAAAATAGGCCAAGACGTCTGTCCTAAAACCGATTCTAAGAAAAGAGTAGAAAGACAATCATAAAGGGACTATGTTACACACAAAGTAAATTAACGTGTTGGTTTCGTATGGGTGGGTGAGGAGCTCATTCCACCAGTACAGTTGAGTACTAACACCCACATAGTTTTTATGTGTAGGCACAGGTAGTAGCTCATGGCGCGGAGCTCGCTTGGATGCGTCGAGGCACGGAGTTCCTTGGCGATTCGAAGCATGCGGCCGTACGTATTCAAGACTTATACAGGACATAATATATGGACGTTTCCTTCCAAAGCATCCGCTGGCTCAAGACATATATTGAGAGATGAGAGAGAGCTGAGTGACTTATAATGTGAGCTTGAGAGACTTGTAATCTTGGCCTTGCGCCCGATTGTAATCTTTGTTTCAATATCAACAAAGAGCTTCTTTGAATAACTTGTGTTTTGCTTTAAAATTTTTGCTACTATTATTCAATGTCTCTGCATAGGACTTCAGTACGACGACCCCATCGCAGCTGCTGAAATCGACCGTTTTGGAACCCACCTTGCACGAGCGCAATCTAGGCTCGTACGGCATCACGCCTTAGCGAGGACGATCGCTCCTACGGGAGCGGGACATGACACATCGCACGCTGGAGGACGACCATGGCCGACAGCAACCACAAATAGGGGAAAAGTGACAGCAGCAGTTGAGAGCGAGGAGCCAACTTCGTGGTATGAATTCTCTGTCGACAGTTGTTCGTTTTTCGATCCGTAACATATTTAGGGTAGCCAATATAACCAAGTTCATATCCCATTGAATAGGTTTTGGGTTAGTAGAACCATATGTCCAGTGTTTCGATCCAAAGATCGACAAAAATCTATTTAAAAATAGAACAGTAGTTGGTTCAAACACTCATTTTGGAAGGCGACCTCCTGTCGATCTAACGACAGTTTTGAGAAACCAAATGTTGACAGTGCCAGCCAACCTATAGGGCTTCGAACCTTTTTTTTCTAGAATCGAATTTCGTCGACTGTGCGTCGAGAAATTGGAAGTCCAAAACGGATAAAAACCCGTTTTCAAACAGTAGAAATTATGAAAAACTCTTCGATAAGACGTGCTCCCGCCAATCCGAGCGACATGGTCGCGAACCAAAAGCATCAAAAGGTGCGTATCGGCTTCTTGGATGTGTGGGCTTTGACGGAATTCAAATTGGTTGCGTGTGTGCGACGAATTTGATGCGTATCCGTCGAAATTCATAATATCGATCTCTGTGCAAATTTCTCAATTACTTTGTGAATGTTCGTCAGATCGAGACAAAACTTGCGCCAACAGGACCGTATCATTTTTTTGGTCCTCTATGCCAAGTTTGGTTCAATTCTGAGACAGTTGACCGGATCGCCGTTTTACGGGCCCTACGGTCTGATTCAACGGGCAATTTTGTTCACGGCCAGCCGGAATCAAACTTTGGACATATGTTGGGTTCATATCATCAAAACAAATCCATAGACATATAGTTTGACGACTTTAGAGACCATTGGCTCTGGCACGCTTTTCGGTGCAAAGCGGGTCCAACGGCGGACAATATTTTGACCCAAAATTACCGTTTTACCTCTGTGTCCATAATTGGACTTAAGGACAGACAATTCAAGCTATTTTGACTATTCTGAGAACATTGGTAATGTCTATTTCAGCATCCGGAGACTGTGGTATGAGTTTTTACTATTGTGGCACACTGAATGGTTCGGATTATCGGTTTCACCAATAAAGGACCTCAGGCGAGTACAATTTATTATTTGTTTTCGATATTGAGCTTTACTATACATCATTGTTGGTAAATAGATATGTGATTTCCATGTTTTATGTTTTGTTATATTTTGTCGTATCGGAAAGGTGAAGTACCAAGGATGTGTGATCTGACCTTATACAGTGTATACAGTGTAGACCGTGATTCATTATTGCTTTATACAATATAGACCGTGATTCATTATTGCTTTATACAGTGTAGACCATGATTCATTATTGCTTTATACAGTGTAGACAGTGTTTCATTATTGCTTTATATAGTGTAGATCGTGTACATTATACAGTGTAGATATCGTAGACCGTATCGTGTAATTGTCCCGAGATCGATCACATATCAAAGGTACTTCAGTTAGTCGGTGAGTATTATCTTTGTATTTATTTACTGTTTCCTTTGTTTAGTATTATTTTTTCTTTCTGTGTTTTTCAAATCATATATTTAAAGGCTAACCTCTGTTGTATAGTCATTTTTATTTATTGAAACTGTATTCAGTGAATTGTACTCGTTCCATTCCTGAATGGAAACCAATACTTTTCAGGTTAGCCGTGGATTCACTTAGCGTTAGAAGATACGGGTGTACTTGCAGACGGAAACCTAGAGAATAGTTAGATAGATGACTTGTGATCACTTCAATATTTGTGAGAGTTTATATTTTTCTACAAATGTAAAACTTGTGAATATTGTAAATTAAATTAATTTTGTGAATGAGCATTATTTGTGATTTTGAGCATTGTGGCTATACAACGTTCTACTGCCGACACTGTGGCGTAGGCTGGCTTGGACACGCATTCGTATTTCGGAAAGCGGGTGCGGATCGTGATAAGTTTTTGTGGTGGCCCATGCAGGTCTGTTTTCGCAAATCATGCGAACTCGTGATAGTACTTAAGTTAGTCGTACTATTGCGAGCCTGCGACTAGGAAATGCTCATTCACAAGTTAGGGTTAATTTAATTTAAGAAAATGACTAGGACTAGGAGTCCCTTATACAAATTTACCGATGGGTAGTCTATGCCATATAATTTAGATGAGGAGTTATTAATTTTGATAGTTTGTCAGATCTTCATAGGTATACTATTACCTCTGGATATGACAATATGATCCAATATGGATAGGTTATTCACTTGGTGAGACAGGGCTTCATAGAGTTAATGATCTAACCTTGATAAATTGTTCAATTCCTTTTCCTTGTCCCTTTAGATATCATCCTCATATCTTAGTCCGAATTGTCTATTTAGTCCCTATTTTGCCCTAAGGATTATTATTTTTATATATACTTCCTGATTATGTTATCCATATATGAACCTCGAGTTAGTTTCGATTCAAAGTTTTTCCTTCATGGTTTGAATATACATGAAATAGATAGTAGAATGTTTGTATTTCTTTTGTCTTCAGTTATTTCCTCCCCGTTCAATCTTTTATTTTAAGGGTTGTGACTGATAGAATAAATACTTACGCTTTATTTCATAGTCGACTTGTTTGAATCTCTAGAAGCTCATGAATGTTTACAGATATAGTTAAAAGAATGTTAGTTAACTCATAATGGCAGGACAACAACGCACTGTCGCCATTTATTTGAATTATGGAGACTATGGATTCCCAGCAGCCAGCAGCGCACTGGCGAGGCACGACCCCTAGGGTTGAAATTATTTTAGGAAAATATAGGTTATAGAATATTGCTAAAACTATGGCTAGTGGTCCTCTTTTGATCGTAGATACCCTTGAGTCAATATTGGATAGAGTTAAGAAATGTTCGATTTTGTATCATATTTGAGTTACGAAACCAAGGGTTTACCACAGCCAGAGTATACGGGCGAGGCATATTCCTCGATGAAATGACTTCAGACATGATTACAAGTTTAGGATACTATAGAGGATAGAAAAATGCCCTTTATGTCCCCTAAGATCCAAAACCAATACTAGGGAAAGTCCTGTAGGTCGGGTAGCATGTCTCCCAACCTAGCATTCCGTGGTCCTTGTGATCTATTAACGAGGTAAGTGACTGACACTAATAGGTTTACCTAGAATATAGAATTCAGAAGTCCATAAACCATTAGTCGACGAAGGCCTTAAGGATAAGAATATAGTAGGAAGACTGTATAAGCAAGAACTTCGGGTAAGGTTTGATTTTCACAAAACTTGAACTACTTGTGCCTTCTTTAAAAAATCTCGCATACTTGTATATTGACTATCTTGACCAACGCTGCTATTACAGCCAATTTTTGCAAGCTTACTCTTTTATCGAGCTTGATTAAAGACATATATTTATTAGGGACGCCTGCTAATATATTGTCTAATCAGAATCGATGTATTACGGTCTGATCAACCTTAGTGCACTCGGTTCGCTCTCCCTCTGATTAACCTACGTGGATTGAGATGTAGATGTCTCTAGGATCTTATCCGCGACTGCATTGACAATTCCTCTTAAATTATACGTTCGCCTTTGAATCACGTAATTGTATTCAGTGACATCTCCCTTGAACTCATTATTGTTTTTGTCTTTCACTGATTTGGAAAGACGAAAGCTCATAATTGGTAGAGAGATACAGAGTATCCCAAGGGCTATGATAGTTGTATACATAAGTGTAGCTACCATCGGCCAGCCATGTGACTAGAACCTTGCCTTGAGTTACTAGTTCTCTTCTTGACCCCCAAACTGCTATTGGGACCTTCTAGTCATCTGAATTTGAGAATGATTGGGGTTTTACCCATAGTCAGAATGCCAACCTAGGAGACTCTCTTCTCAAGAAACCAAATGTTGTGAGTCTCTAATTATTTGCTTGAAGCATGCTTTAACTAGCAACCCTTAAGCCTTAACCCAACATTTCCTCGACCAAAGCCCACAGCTAAGACATGAGATGGATAGACAAAGGTCTGGAAAATTATTTACCATAACTATGGTAGACTCTCATCTCGAGAATGGTTTCCAACAAATATTACCCTAGTTATGTAAATTCTATTATTAAGACCTAACTAGTATTGGAACACCACAGTCACTAGCTTAGCCAATACCATAGCTTAAATACCCCATCGTATTAGATCTACCAGTTGTCAACAGCAATACATGATCACTACAGCCCACACCACTAGAACCTTTGTGACAATAGTCTGACAGGCTTGACACAAATAGAATTTCATGACTCAGTTGGTAGAAATCTTTTCATAAGGTGTGCCTTAGAGATGGTTACCCCGTCGATAACTCTTGTATACCGTGGACGAGTGGATCATTCTATTTTATCGACCATGTGTCATTGTACACACTCGTTTTCCATTTATTGAGAAACGATCCTTGACTTGACTTATATCTACCGTATCCCGTTACGCCGTTCCTTATTCTTTATTAACAAGAGTCGAGGTACAATACCCAGACTTTGGAATTCTTCTAGCCTTATCGTTCCTAAAACCCTGTCCTAGCTTCTAAAGTGAGTAGACTGTAAACCTTCTAAAATTTTGGAATATACGAGGATTACCGATTTATTAGAATAATTTCCATTAGGATGATAATTAGTGCCCCATGGACTCCCACTTTCTATTTAGATCTTTTTGTGTCCCCGGCCGTGTCATTAATATTCGGAACACGAGACCAGCTGTTACTTTCCAATAAATTTCACATACAAGATTTAGACGAGTCCACCTTCATCTAGGTATATCATATCCCACTCAAACCCGTCCCCTTGTACTCTATTTTTATGGTACGATTTTCAGGTCAAAAGGACTAGCTATAACCCATACTATAATACCCGTATACCTCCGGACTACAATTAGAGACTCAACTTCGACTCGAATCTTTCGACCCAATATATGGTTGTGATTGACTCAAAGCCCACTACGCACATGTCATTAGTGTGCCACTCAATTGTGTCTTCTCGTGCTACTTAAACACAAAAGTCACTGAAGGCGCATTTTTGGGCCTTAGGGACCTAGCTAACCAACCTGACTGGCAACTAGCTCAACCACTTGGGTGGAAACCTATTCAAGGTTACCCTAACCTAGTAGAAATAATTTTATCATTAGGATCTTGTTCAGTCAATATAGATTAAAATTCAGGGTTCATCCAACCAATGATTGATGTCCAATTAGGGAACCCATTAAGACCCAGTAAACCCATCCATACATACCACCATATATAAATATATATAAATAAATATATATATATATATATATATATATATATATATATTTTTATATATATAAATATATATATATATATATATATATATATATATATATATATATACGAAAAAATATATATATATATACGATTGTATATATAATGGTATATATGATTGTATACATGGTGGTATATAGGATTGTATAGATATATTAATAATAGAGAAAAAGAAAAAAAGAAATAGTAAATAAAAAAAGGAATAAAGAAATCAACCCAGCCGAATCCCAGGCTCCAACCCGTGCAAAGGAATCCGACCACCCCCCTTCATTATATAACACGAGAGAGAGGAGAGTTCGTGAAAACCCTATTCCATAACCTACGCTGCGCCACCCTAGCACCCGGACGATGCCCCCGCGACCGCGCGCACCGCCAGCAGCCATCGCCGACCACCATCGCACGTCGGAGGACGACCACGGCCGACAGCAATCGCGAACAGGGGAAAAGTGACAGCAGCAGTTGAGAGCGAGGAGCCAACTTCGTGGTATAAATTCTCTGTCGACGGTTGTTCATTTTTTGATCCGTAACATGTTGTAGGAAGCCAATATAACCAAGTTCATATCCCATTGAATAGGTTTTGGGTTATTAGAACCATATGTCTAGTATTTCGATCCAAATATCTTCAAAAATCTATTTAAAAATAGAACAGTCGTTGGTTCAAACACTTGTTTTGGAAGGCGATCTCCTTTCGATCTAACGACAGTTTTAAGAAACCAATGATGACAGTCCCAGCCAACCTATAGTCCTTTGAACCCTTTTTTGTAGAATTAGATTTCGTCGACTGTGCGTCGAGAAATCGGAAGTCCAAAACGGATAAAAACCAGTTTTCAAACAGTAGAAATTAAGAAAAACTCTTCGATACGACGGGTGTCCTCCCAATCCGGGCGACGTGGTCGCGAACCGAAAGCATCGAAAGGTGTGTAACGGCTTTGCAGACGTGTGGGCTTTGACGGAATTCAAATTGGTTGCATGTGCACGACGAATTTGATACGTATCCGTCGAAATTCACCGTATCGGCCTCTGTGCAAATTTCTCAATTACTTTGTGCACGTTCGTCAGATCGAGACGAAACTTGCGTCAACAGGACCGTATCATTTTTATGGTCATGTCGGCCAAGTTTGGTTCGATTATGAGACAGTTGACCGGATCGCCGTTTTGCGGGCCCTACGGTCCGAATCAACGGGCGATTTTGTGCATGGCCTGCCGAAATCCAACTTTGGACATACGGTTGGGTTCGTATCGTCAAAACGAATCCTTAGACATATAGTTTGACAACTTTAGAGACCATTAACTCTGGCACACTTTTCGGTGCAAAGCGGGTCCAACGGCGGACACCATTTTGACCCAAAATTAATGTTTTCCCTCGTGTCCAGAATTGGAGTTAAGGACATGCAATTTTAGCTATTTTGACTATTATGAGAACATTGGTAATATCTATTTCAGCATCAGGAGATTGTGTTACGAGTTTTGACTATTGTGGCACACTGAATGCTTCGGATTATCGGTTTCACCAGCAAAGGACCTCATGCGAGTATAATTTATTGTTTGTTTTCGATATTGAGCTTTACCATACATCATTGTTAGTCAATAGATATGTGATTTCTATCTTTTATGTTTTGTTATATTTTGTCTTATCGGGGAGGTGAAGTTCCAAGGATGTGTGATCTGACCTTATATAGTGTATAAAATATAGATCGTGATTCATTATTGCTTTATACAGTGTAGACCATAATTTATTATTGCTTTATATAGTGTAGACCGTGATTCATTATTTCTTTATACAGTGTCGACAGTGTTTCATTATTGCTTTATACAGTGTAGACCGTGTACATTATACAGTTTAGATATCGTAGACCGTGTCGTATAATTGTCCCGAGATTGATCATATATCAAAGGTACTTCAGTCAGTCGGTGAGTATTGTGTTTATATTTATTTACTGTTTCCTTTCTTTAGTTTTATTTTGTCTTTCTGTGTTTTTCAAATCATATATTTAAAGGCTAACCTCTGTTGTATAGTCATTTTTATTTATTTAAACTGCATTCAGTGAATTGTACTCGTTCCATTACTGACTGGAAACCAATATTTTTTAGGTTAGCCGTAGATGCACTTAGAATTGGAAGATACGGGTGTACTTCCAGACGAAAAACTAGAGATTAGTTAGATAGATGAGTTGTGATCATTTCAATATTTGTGAGATTTTATATATTTTTACAAATATAAAACTTATGTATATTGTAAATTAATTAATTTTGTGAATGAGCATTATTTGTAATTTTGAGCATTGTGGCTATACAACGTTCTACCGACACGCATTCGTATTCTGGAAAGCAGTGCGGGTCGTGACAAATTCTGTCAAAGATAGAGAATCTTTCCTGTGCCACATACTTCATGCACAGACAGGATGTTGTGCCCTTCTTCTTGTGTTGCGCCTTCGTCTGGCACACAGCCTGGAAGTGGCTGTCTTTGCTGCGCTTCCCAACTACTTTTTGTGGCTCGAACGGGCTCTCGAGATTCAACGGGCTCCCTTTACTTTCTTATTTTTATCCCCTTACAAAGGAGGATGGGGGCTCAATATATAGTGTAGAAATGAGACTTCTCTTCTTCTTCTTTCTGATGTAGGACTAAAAGCAATATGCTTTTTTTTATACTTCTACAAGACCCCCTTCAAAGTTTTTAAAACTTGGACAAGTTTTGAAATACTTTGAATAAGAAGCATGGATATAGAGCTGTTTAGGTGCATAACTTCCTATCAGAGGTAATATGGACGTGATAGGTTTGGGTACTTCTGCTGGAGAATTTATATGGACTTATCATCCTTGGCATACTTAGAACTAAGTACGGATGTTTGAGATGATAGACACCATCAGAGGTTTTATGGACGTGCTAGTAAAAAGTCAATTGATAGGATGTTTACTCAGAGGTAGTGTGGACATGGTAAACATAGAATCCCATTAAATGTATCTTACTCAGAGGCTATGCGAACGTGGTAAGATATGACTTTGTAGGGATGCATGAAACAATTCAGAGGTGATATAGACGTGATTTTTTACTGTTGGAGATATAGCGACGCAGAGGTTGCTGACTAGGAATGTTTACTCAGAGGTAATGTGGATGTGGTAAATATGAGATTTTGTAGTAGAATTTTCTTACTCAGAGGTTGTATGAACATGGTAGGAATGAAACCCTGCGGGGATATTGAAAACAACTCAGAGGAAATATGGACGTGGATGTCTTCTACTGGGGAAATAATAAAGGAATGTCCTACAACAGCTAGACTCCCAGGACATATTTGCTAGGATAGTGACAACTGGGTAGTTCAGATGTATTGTGGACATGAACTATGACCTTTATCATGGAATAGTTTTGAAATATTTTTGAACCAGCTGAGAATCGCAAAGATGGAGATCTTTTGGGGCGACTGGGCCCTGTTGCATGTTAATGCTTGCTGGAGAACCAGAGATAGATCCTGGAAATGGGAAGTCTCTGATTTTCGATAACACTCCAGTTGGCAACACTGCGAGGTCATCGTGGGTATGGGGCGAAAGCTGATGCCCTGAAGGCCTCTCTGGCGGAGTTGGAAGCTGCTGCCCTGGAGCTTCAAGGTCTTAAGCGTAACCTTTCGGCCATAGCAGACGCGTAGCTAGATAAAATGGCTGTTGAACTCTTCTAACATGAACTGGAGCGAGAATCTGTTGCCCACATGATCACTGAGATCGAAGTGGAGGTCAAAAAAGTGGTTACCGTCGAGAAAGTTTAGGTTTGTCGTCAAGTAACCCTGGAGGAGCAGTGTAAAGACCTCCGAGAACAGGTTCGGCACTTGGAAGAGACATTGGGCACCGTAGAGTGTGAGCTGGAGAAGTCGAGAGACCAGCAGGGGTCCCTTTGCCGGCGATCTGAGACCTTAACTCAGGAGAAGAAGGTGATGGTGCTTGTCAGGCCGAGCTAGAGATTGTGTACCAAGGCATGTCCCAGGTTAGGGATGAGGCAGCCAGACGTCGAGAAGTAGAACGCCGAGCCAAAGAGTCCGTTGGACCCATGATTGCCTTCTTGCGAAATCGGATCAGCGAGCTGACTCACCGGCCCTCTTAGACAACCGCTCTATCATTCCCCTTTTGCCCCCTCCTTAGAGAGGCTTTTTCATTTTGATGTAGCAACACTTTTTTCCATATGAAAGAAATAAAATTCTTTTGCTTCTTTGCTTGTCCATCTGCTATAAACTTTTGCTAGGGCTGTTTGTTGGGTATTTACTCAGAGGTAATAGGAACATGGTAAATATGGAATTTATAGTAGAATTCACTCACTCAGAGGTTATACGAACATGGTAAGAGTAGACTATGTGGGGATATGGAGAAAAACTCAAAGGTAATATGGACATGGATGTTCTACGGATGAGATTGTAACAACACCAGGGTTGTTATATGGAGTGTTTAATCAGAGGTAATATGAACATGGTAAATACTAATATTTGCATCATCTTACTAAGAGGTAAGATTAAGCTCTACAAGGATGTTGGAAAATAACTCAGAGGTAATATGGACTTGAATGTTTTTTAATGAGGAAGGAATATCCTGGAGCAACTGGGATTTGGGTAACATATGTTGTCAAAGGGAGTTGAACTCGTTTTGCCGAACTCATATACGCTTGCTGGGGATGCAAAAATATATGTTGATAGATTTCAGACATAGTATTTCTTTAAAAATTTGCCATTGATCGACATCATTAGCAAATCATCGTTAGGTTTGGCCAGCCGGTAAGCACTATTAGAATAGACCGTCTCTATGACGAATGGCCTTTCCTACTTGGGTTCAAACTTCTTATGAGTCATGACCATCGGCCTTCGAACATATAGCACTAGGTGACCAACTTGAAATGTCCTTTCCTTGACCTTTTTGTTGAAGGCTCCAAAAATTTGAGCTTGATATAGCTTGGTTCGTTGCCAACTCTTGTAGTCGACGGCATTGATTGTCTTCGTCCGTCAGCTGGTTAGTGACAGCCACCCGTAGAAAAGGAATCTGGATCTCCCGAGGGAGTACCACCTCGCTCCCGTAGATAAGAGAGAACAACGTATTTCTAGTGGGTGTTTGAATGGTTCTGCGGTAAGCCCATAGACATTTGCCAAGTTTTTCATTCCAGTCGCGCTTATTAGAAGATACGACCTTCTTGATTAACTTAACGATTGCCTTATTGAATGCTTCGGCTAGCCCATTTGTTGCAGGATTGTAGGTTGTTGATGCTACATTATGTATCCGATTTTTATCACAAAATTGATGAAACACATGGCTTACGAACTAGGGACCATTGTCATGGATAATTCTCCGAGGAACTCTAAAGTGGTAGATAACGTGATGCTTGACAAAGCTGATCATGTTTGAGGTTTTCACTTCTGCTAATGGTATCGCCTCTGCCTACTTGGAAAAGTAGTCGGTGATGGCGAGGGTGAACTAGTGTCCTTTGAAGGATGAAGGGCTAATTGGCCCGACGATATCCATTCCCCATGCTTCAAACAGCCAGGCGGTCATAGTGGTGTAGGAACTCATAAGGTTGGTGGATGAAGTCAGCATACAGCTGACATACCCGATATTTCTTAGCATAATCAACGACATCTGCCATCATGGTAGGCCAATAGTAGCTCATGCGATGTAGTCGATCTTACAACTTAGGGCCGGGTTCGTGAGCTCCGTACGTGCCGTCGTGTGCTTCCTGGAGTGCTTGTTTTGCTTTAGCATTAGATAGACACCGAAGAAGAAGCCCATCGTATGAATGACAATACAACATTTTGGTAGCTGTGTCATAAAAGAACCGGAGCGACCGTCTTTTGATAGAAGTGACTTCCTTTGAGCCCTTGGGTTGGATTCCGTTGACCGTATAGTCTATGAATGGGAATCGCCAATCCCGAATGTCAATATTGGTGTCTGTCTGCACTGAGTAGCTCAGACATGGGGCAAACCAGCTCTCGGCCTATCACGGTGACAGAGTGCTGGGTTCCGACTGGAGTTGCCAAAGAAGCAGCAAAATCGGCGAGGGCGTCGGCCACCATATTTTGCAATTGAGGTACATATTCTATAAAGAACCCTATAAAAATAGAGATGATGTCGATTGCCACCTGATGGTAAGGGACCAGGTCTTCATGTCGAACATCGTATTGGCCTCGAACCTGATTGATTATCAGTTTCGAGTCGCCATAGGCCTCGAGGTAATCGACCCCCAACTATTTGGCGAGCTGGAGCCCGATGATAAGAGTGTTATATGCAGCAACAATATTGGTGTATGATTCCATGAGAAAATATGCACGGTGGATGACTAGACCGTCAAGAGTGATGATGACTACTACTACTCCTGCAATAATTTTGCCTAACATTCGCCAGACGAGATTGTTAGTGAGCACGTTGGACTCCTGGATTTCATCAGGAATACTATCATAAAGTTTTGATATTTCTAGTACAAGATGTACGACCAAGAAGTCTGCTAATGCTTGGCCCTTAATCACCTTATGTGGGATGAACACCATGTCATAAGGCATCAAGAGGATCGCCCATGTGGCTAGCCGCGAGTTTTGTGCCTCTGGCTTAGTCATAAGGATTCTGAGGAGATTGACTCTAGAGATAATGTGAATCGTATGTCCGGCCACATAATGGTGCATCTTTTGGATGGTGAAGACTTGAGCGAGACACTCCTTTTCGACATGATTATACCAATATTCGACATCAATCATGGTCCTGCTCAGATAGTAGATTACCTGCTCGTGGCCTTCATTGATTTTCTGGGCGAGCAAAGTACCAAGAGAATGGTCTATGGCCCGGACGTTTAATAGAAAGGGCATTCCCACAACCAGTGCTACAAGAACTGGGGGACTGGTGAGATATTTCTTGATGTCGTCGAACGCCCGCTGGCATTCTTCAGTCCAGACATAAGAAACTCCCTTCTTCATTAGCTTGATGAAGGGTTGGCATCACCCAGAGAGAGTTGCTATGAATCTTGATATATGCCAAACATCCTTGTAGGCCTCAAAGCTCACGAAGGTTCTTCGGGGGAGCCATGTCCAGGATTGCCTTGGTCTTTTTAGCGTCAATGTGATTACCCATGGCCATAACGATGAAGCCCAGGAACTTGCCACTAGAAACTCCTAGGAAAGACTTGGTTGGGCTCATCTTTAGCCGATGTGTCCGCATTAAGTCGAACACCGTCCTCAAGTCATCCAGATGGCTGGCTTTGCTCTGACTTTTAACGGCAATGTCATCGACATAATATTCCACCTGTTTTCGAAGATGTTTGTGGAATATGGTGCTCATAGCCTACTGATATGTCGCCTCAACGTTCTTCAAACCGAAAGGCATTTCTATATAACGGTAGATTCCTTTTAGAGTCCGAAATAAAGTGTGTTTTTTATCGTCAGGGAATATTTCGATCTGGTTGTAGACTGAAAACTCGTCCATGAAGGACATACATTCGAAGCAGCAAGTATTATCGATCATCACGTTAGTGATCGGAAGGGAAAACTCGTCTTTTGGACAGGTCGACTTGAGATTCCTGAAGTCTATGCAGACTCGAATCTTCCCATTCTTCTTGGTGACGGGAACGATGTTGGCCGCCCAATCTTGATGTTGCTCCTCGTGGATGAAGCCACTATCTATGAGTTTTTCTACTCTTTTTTGATTGTGTCCATGATGTTGGGACGAAAGCGACGATGTTGCTGCTTAACAGGCTAAGCGTTGGGTAGAATGTTAAGCCGGTGTATTGCGACTTATGGGTCTAAACCCGACATGTCTTCATGACTCCATGCGAAGACATCGATATACTCTCGGATAAGCTGTATCAGAGATTCTTTCTCTTCCCTAGTCAGGCTTTTGCTAATGAAGATGGTTTTAGGGGAATCCTCATCTTCTAGATCGATCTGAACGACCTCATCTTCGGTGGAAGGTTCTCTCTGTTCAAAGCGCTACTCCCATTGGAATCCTAGGCATTGAGCCCAGGGTTCTTCCTCAAAGAATTCCAGCGTCTGGTCTTCCTCTTCCATTGGAGGATTTACAGAGACCATATCGACGGACAATATCTTTTTGAAGCCCTGACCGATACTGGTATCGGAGTCCCAGGCTGAGGAATCGGAGGAGTGAGAGTGCATCATACCTCAGGTTCTGAACTCCCCAGAGTTGTCATGGGTGTGATATAACGCAACCCCCGGCGAGTACGTTGGTAGTAATTTTGAGACTTTTCCTTTGGAACGTGAAGCCGTAAGGGTAGACGTCGGCCCTTGCCATAGTTCAGGCCTTTGTCACTTGTCAAGTCATATCGCATCTTCTGGATGAGGCGTTTGGCTTGACCAGTGTATTGGTAGATCTGCATCTTGTCATTATCGGGTTCTGCTTCAGCGGGAGTGAGTCTTTGGGGACGTTTTACCCGACCAAAGATGATGGGTTCCTCGTCATTTTTCCTTAATGGAACCACGAAGTAAGTGTCTCGGGACGGAAGAACTCGGCTTGCAAGGAGTGTATTCTGTGTTGGGCACTTCTCTCCATGGCAGCTTCGAGATGGAGAACATCTCATGAAGGGCCAACCCCATCGCTCCTCCGGGGTATAGAAAGTTTCGGTGTAGTAATTATACATCCCTAGTAGAGTCACCGTTTTGTTTGCCATGAACAAAAAGTTAAACAACTTTTGTATTTTAAATAAGAAAAGTACAAGAGATTCCTATACAGGAAATCTAAGTACAGTTTTGATTCTAGAAAAGTGTGACGAGGGAGATCGAGCACTGTTGGCTCCTTTACTCCGTTGACGATCTGACGACAAAAAGAACTTGCTCTGATTCTCTGAATACCTATGAGTGGTGATCTGGTTGCCAATCAAGAAGCAGTCCAAGCGTCCTGAATGAAGGAAGACTTCTTCTATTTATAGGCATGCACCTATACGATAAGTGCAGGGGTTTTGGCATACAGGAGCGCTGCACACGAGATTTCTAGAGAATTTGTTATAACCACACTATGGGTGCTGCTGTTGAACTAACATGTGGCAGTTGTTGGGATCCTCTTGTTGTTGAGATCTTGGGTGGTTAGCACCCGTTCATCAACATGACCGAGTCAATGACACGTGACGTGTGCACACTGCTTGAAAATCTCTTTTAGTTTAAACCGAATAGATCTTGATCATATAAAAAAGTGGCAGTTTGAACAAACTGGTTTTGGTTGTATCTAAATAGATACGGTCGCCATACTGGCCATATGGCATCTTTCAAAATAGTGCCACGTTGTGAAGGAGCTGTGCGCTACGGGAGCTACGATTTTAGGGACTACGCTTCGGAGGCTCTGAGGCACTGTGCTTTTAAGGCTCTAATGGCATACGTGCTTTTGACTGACAAGTGACATCTTACAACTGACAACATGATGGCTGTCATTTACTGTCTTTTGACACTTTGTTTGGCGTGCCATTAATGCTAAAGTGATAGCCCAGAGTACGTGTCTCGTTTCGAACGCTGTGCGTTTGAGTCTTCAAATTGCTGCACTTTTGATGTGACGAGTCGCTGGACTTTTGGGGCAACGAGTCACTGTGCTTTTGGGAGTTGTGAGGAGCTGGGCTTTAGGGACACACGAAAGTGCTGCGCTTTAGGGGCGCTCTGAGGTGCTGCACTTTTAGGGGTGCCTTAAGTTTGTGAGAAATTACGTTCATCCAGTTAATCAGCGCCTTACGTTTGTGAGAAATCATGTTTCGTAAGTCATGGGAAGAGATATTCTCATTTAAGCCCACTTCACACGCACAGCCGAGCTGGGCGCATGAGCGTTGATATGATGGATGCGTCCTCCGACTCAATCCCTGCGCATGAGACATGCTTAGGTGATGAGTGGAAGGTTGCTTGTGGGGCAGACTCACTTCACGTTTGCAGCCACACTGCTCACATGAAACTGTCACCACAATATTTGCCTCATGGTCTGGTTCGTGCGTGAAAGTGCCCAAGCAACTTGGGGATTTTGAGAACTGTGTTGGTCGAGGCATCGAAGCACTCGGACCAGTTCTGTATAGCTTACTGTCAGCATGCACATTACTACCAGTGCATGCTTTCATCCAACTGTTGGCATAACAAGTTGATCGCACGAGGCGCGTGCTGCCTTGGATTTCTTTATACTATCCCTAGAAGGTGCATAGTACTCAGAATCCAACATGGCCTTGCCCAGAGGGGTAGGCAATTCTGTCAAAGATAGAGGATCTTTCATGCGCTGTAGGCTTCATGTGCAGATAGGATGATGCACCCTTCTTCTTGTGTTGCTCCTTCGTTTGGCGTGCAGCCTGGGAGTGGTATTCTTTGCTGCACTTTCCAGCCACTTCTTGTGGCTCGAACGAGCTTCCGGGATTCAACGGGCTCCCTTTACTTTCTATTGTTGTCCTTATTTCAAAGGAGGCAAGGGGGCTCTATATATAGAGTGGAAATGTGACCTCTTTTCTTCTCCTTTCCGATGTGGGACTAAAAGCAATATGTTTTTTTCCATTCTTCTACACACCCATGCACCGACAATTCCTCCTTGTTCGTGACTATACAATACGCGTCTAACTCATACAACACAAGCATAGTCTGAGTCTGAAACTCAGAAATCACATCATCTCATATTTTTATACTTTGATTCATCGTTCCGTGGTATAGTGCCTCAACTCAATGTTTCAAAGCAGCGACCTGTAGGTCTCAACGTACCGAGGTACTAAGCCCCTTTGCATAATCAGCAATTTTGTGACATTTGTGCCACAACTGTTACTTCGCATTTGAAGCCATATTTTATAAGTCCCATGCTCATATGCACGTTCGGTACGGTCATTAAATGTTCTACGAACCCGTGCATTTGATGCACGCCTCAATACGATGTTTCAATGTTGTATGACTTAACGTTCATTATTATGCGACTCGTGCATTCAATGCATGCCTCGATTGTTCTAAGACTTATGCTCATTCCCTCTGATTCGTGCAATAGAGGCAAGTCTCGATAGAGTATTCAATGTTCTATGGTTCGTGCACTAAGGCACTCGCCTCAATATAGTCTTTTAATGTTATAGCCCTCTAACTCGTGCATAGAGGCATACCTTGATAGATGTTCTACAACTCATGCCTTGAGGCATGTTTCGATTCAATTGTTCAATGTTCTGTGACTCGTGCACTTGATGCACTCGTCGATACAGTTATCCAATGTTCTATTTCGATTCGTGCACTTGATGCACATTTTGCCTCAATGTTCTATCTTAGTGTTTGACACGCACTATAATTTCTCTCATTCGAGCCACTCCTGTGCTCTCGATCAGTTAACTTAGCATACACGAGTACATTTTAATTAGGCATGACAGAGTACGAAAGAAGGGTCAAAATCCTCCCACCTTAGCCGATTCGCCCATTCGTTTTGTTGACAAGTTGCGGCTCGATTCTTTAACTTCGTTGCACGACCAACTCTTCTGACTTAGCCATTCGAGCACTTCGTGCTTCGTTGAACTGCCCGACTGATTCGGCCTACCTTGCCCATGCCTCAGCCTATTGCGAGGTGATACTTTGGTTTCAGCGGACTTCGTTGCAAATAAGATAAAAGGTTGACCTCTTATAATTCAGAGTAAGAGCTTAGGGTACACATGAAACCAACTAAAATCAATACTTGTTCGAATCATATTTATCATCTATTCGGGTCAACTTAGTACTTGCACCAATGCTCATTGATACTTCTTCAGGTCAACTTAACTCTTCGAGTCAACGACATAACATAATGCACCGTGCGGAGCTGGTTATTAGATAATATACCACTCTATCAAGGTTCGTCCTCGAACCGAAACCAACACTCAATCCACGCATTTCTCTTGATCGTTTCACGATCTCGTCCCACTATCGTTATTTTGTTTCAAACATTCGTGCAAGATTTCATTAACATATCAAAAATCATTCACTGCAGCTCGATTTTAATTCGGCATACAAATAATTAGTTTGGATCGTATGCATATTTTACGCATCCCAGAAATATATGCATTTCAGCTAAGCCAAGTGGTTGAGAATTAGAACAAAACTAACAGGTATAACTTCAATCCTCCAATACTTGCCCTCTCGTACTTTCGATCGGACTTGATATCTAGCGTTCGTTTCCACAATTCTATCGCATATGCATATTTGATACATACGTGATCATTCAACGAAAGTTACGACACGCAACGCGATTCAAAATCATATTTCTTATTTTCATAAGTTTCGCACTAACCATCAAATCTATGTGTTGCGCGCGCCATCGCGAATCTGATCGCAACGAATCTCCGCATCACCTTCACGTTTGAAGTCGTTGTCCAACTATTTTTGAAGCCTTATTTCACAACTCATCTTGATACTATTTTTTTTATTGAACTGCAAATGTATCAACATTCGGACTCCCCCTGCTAGGCGACATACCCAAATACCGTACTTAAACTTTTTTGATGCAATCTTAAATCGATGTTGCACAAAGGCAACAATCTATCTGACACAAGAGTTCAATTCGAGTCGACGATGCTCAAAGGCAACAATCGCTTTGACACAACGGTCTTCTACATCGTGTCTTATGTTCGATTCCTATTAAGTAGAAAATTTCTAGCCAAATTCTCAATCCAAATCCCAACTTATCCGTCTCGCTATCTTTGATCGTGCGCTTTACACACATATGCCTAACCATTTTCTGAATCCAAATGTAACAACGCAATCCGAGCATCATTCCCTTATCTTGTGCTCTCATACATAGCATGATTCTCGAAATTGCCCATTCGTATATCGCTAAGTTCGTTCTAAATTCTATTTCGATCATGACCAACATACTCATTTGAGTATTCATTCGACCAATCATCAAAATCCGACTATCATTTTCAACCGAAAGCTGCTCTAACAAGTCTCGAAACAAATATTCGATTGTCTAGACTTATCCTCAATATGTACCACATTATATTCATCCTCGACGCAATTTCTTATGCGACATCAGTTGGGTCATCTTATGGTCTCCAACACACTTTGGTTTCACGCACAAGTCTTCTAGGGTCAGCTGTCCCGATGCTACGCTCGATAATTATGGATCATCAACGAGGGACAATTACTACGAACCATGCTATATCTTATTTCAGAGCCAAATCACGTTCTGACGAATTTTATGAGACTACCCAAATCCAAACATAATCCTTCATACCAGCGCAACTGAGGCGCAACTATCCTTCAAATAACTCATGTACCACCGTCGATGATTCCATAATTCATGAAACATCTACTCGTCCAGAGTCCGAGTCTATCTACCCGCGGTCAATATCGAAGCCATCATACGCGACGAAACTATCATCAATGACTTTATAGTCTTGTACTGAATAAATAACCAAATTTTATGATCAACCAATATGACTTCTCATTCTGTTACTTATTTTCCGATATCATAAGCTTGCTCCATGTTGTATCCTCATATCACGCTTATGTTTTCTTGCACATTCATTTTGATATGCCCTATCAATTTCGGTAGCGCGAGGGTCAACTTTGAATCTGTATCAACGTCAACTTAACTCGTATCGCACTCATCGATGTTTCATAACGAACATTTTTAAATGCATCACATCGTTTCCTATTTCGCCGCATCCTACTGTACCTTGATTGTGCAATCGAGTTACCGATTATCTAACATCGAACCCTCGAATTATATGATCATATCCTCTAAGTTTTGCGTGACTCAGTCATACTCAAACGAGTTCATCTACCGCAACCAACTATTTCCATAGGAACGATTATCTGTATCGACCAACATCTCATCAAACTCACAATTCGTGCGGCCCAATTATAACGTTCAAGTTTCTGATCCGTTCCATCTGGTTATTGCCTCGAAGCAAAATTGTTTCGCTAATCTCAGTCATTCGACCAACTTAATTTTTTTTGATTCTCCTTACGACACATAATCTATTGATACGAGTCTGCATCTGATTGTTCTAGCCAAAGTTATCGAAGAACACTTGCAAAAAATGTAGTTATACAAGTTTTACATCGAGTCTCGGTAC
The DNA here is from genome assembly GCA_029216955.1 of Iris pallida. Taxonomy (NCBI): domain Eukaryota; kingdom Viridiplantae; phylum Streptophyta; class Magnoliopsida; order Asparagales; family Iridaceae; genus Iris; species Iris pallida. Next base: position 2,465,013 of record JANAVB010024994.1, read on the forward strand.
TAAACCGTCTGTTGTGGACAAACCTTTCACAATTCACACAATGTTTTGATGCAATCTATCGCATAAGTGCTATGGCATATACCGCTCAGAATTTAAGTCATTCCTCTCACATCATACTCGGTATGAATACACATTTATTCTGAACTAACCATCCCGTGGTGATCATGCCGATCAAAAACATAACTTTCGATAAAATTAAAATTTGACACAACTCGGCCAATGTATACATTCGCTTACTCAAGTTCGACGTGCAACCGAACCGACTCGTTCCTACCGATTTATGATTTTTCGATCTTATTAGTTGCATCTTATGCAAATTTTCGATATTTCAAGCTATTACTCGAATCCGTTAAACACATTCGATGTCAACTTTCATGTCCATATGTAACACATCATCTTACTTATCAACTTGTTGTACTCGATGCAACAACATCCCACGACTTTATTATATTAATACAACCAACATCTTTCATATCAACTTGTTGTATTTATGCAACAAGCATCTCAAGTAACATTCACGACTTGCTGCACTTGATGCAACAATATTTCACGGTTTTACTTGGCGACATCATGTAAATTATGAAACACTTGCGGCCAAAAACACACAACGTTATGTAGACTTATTATATAGAATATCTAGTGTGGCATGGAGTAGAGTCAAGAGTCATTTGATCGTGGAAGACAACTTTAGAATTGAAACTAAACAAAATTTTCTGATGAAATTGAACCTAGAGCTCTGATACCACTTGTTACGCCCCAACTCGTCGAATCGTTCGTCCTTGCAATAATTCAGCCGAATCGATCATCCTCGCTGGGGCATGATGCCGTACAAGTCTGGAGTTGCACTCGTACAAGGCAAGATGATTTGTAACTCCCCAGTCCCAATATACGTAGGACTAGGAACATATATGACAGCCATATAATAAATATAAATAAGCTGTATATGCAGTATATAAATACTTATGACTCACTAAATGTCATCCACACAAAATAAAGGAATGACGATATCATTAAATCAAATATGAAAAATATGAATAGTCAAGTTGCTGGGTGGAGCAAATCCACTACCAAGCGAAGGTAAAGAATAGATTAGAATATATGAGATAAAGAATAACAACTAAATAAGTCCACCATCTAGGAGAAAGTCGTATAGTCCGCAGAGGAAGACTCCAGCATGGAAGCATATACCTCAGGATACTATCGATCGTTTATACCTGAAGAGATTATCAGGTCCTCAGAGGGATGTAACAAGAAACAAAAAACATGCCAACTGAATATAAACTGCTGAATAATAATTTTGGATCACAACACGATCCAGTATTTTATCATCGAAGCATTGAACCACACCTATACCCAAACAAGGACAAGGTGTGGCATACTATTCCGCAAAAAAATACCATTCCAGGCCATGATCAGGCATAAGTACGTGAACTATATAGAAAAGTACACATACCGAAACGGATAAAGGTCACCTAACCAAACTATGTGAAACATGCACTTTTAAGAACAAACCTCCAACGCATGAGCACTCTGGCTATAATATGATTGGCATAGTCCCTTCTTTAGATACCAGGGGCCAGAGCGCATAAAGTTCTGTGAAGCGTTGGTGGCCAACATGAATAAAGGGAGATAATAACGTTTCGCAGAACGACATAGGCCAACTAGAAGGTAATCTCTTTTATGACTCCGACAGAGCTCACGGGTTACAAAAGGGAATATGCAATCGTGGTCCATATGCTAAGGAACTGTCCTCCCCACCCCATGCCTATCTATGTCGTATCTACGACATAATACTTCTATATCTGCTAGGTCATCTATCATTTATTTCTATTAATAGTTATACCTATCGCATGGCCTGTACGCACCGAAGCACAGTCGGTACGCAAGTCTAAATTAGTATGCAACTCGCGACTTTGTGGCACACGGTGTCAAGGCCATGAATGCAGCTGTCACGACCTGCACCCGAATATACGGGTACGAATACGTGGGCCACGCCCAGCCTACGCCGCAGTATCGGCGGTAGAGCGCTGTCAAGTACCCGATACTAACTATAATATCTAAGATCCCTAACTATAGAGGTACTCGTATCACCTCACACAAACTAAGAAAGATAAGACAAGAAATAATAACAATATCACTAGAACAACTAGAGTCTACAAGGATCATATAAGACAAGAATAAAACAGAGGGAAACAATAACAAAATTAAATAGCTACCAGACCTAGAACTCCCGAGAGACAACTTACGATAAAGAATACCGAGAACCACCCCAGCTAGCAACATCATGTAGTCCAATACTGAGGGCACAACAACTCCTAAAATATTGTCAACATATCCAGTCAGGAAGGAACGAGCACAAATCTCAAATAACAGTTCTAGTTAGACGATATTGAAAATGTAGCAGTAAATAGAGACAATATACAAGGAATCACGAAATGTACATGTGAGTATCATAGAAAGGTAAGCTGTAAATCTAGAGCTAGAACAAGGCAAGTAAAACTGATCATGGCATGTACAAGAATCAAGAATCATCTATCTAAGTGTGTGAGTACTAGTTTGAATATGTGGCCGACTTGGGTCTGCACAAGGTCTAATAATCCGACCAATCATACGTGGAGTGTAGGATTGGCTATTAAACAAGGTCTACAAGAATAAATAAGGTGGATAATGACCACACATCTATACTAATACTCTCCGTCCCCGACTAGTATAGTGGATCCAACCATGACACATCATGACACGCGATTCTCTGAGAAGATAGCTAGCCTTCACAGGAATCGTGTCTATACAATGCACATGGAACAAGAAAGACTTGCACAAGATATACCAAAGAATATAAGGAATAACATTTCATGACGGGATCCAAAGAAATACCAATCCGTGTGAACAATGTGTCAAGAGAACGAGGATATCTACACTAAATACAAGAAAGATAGACGATATCATGAAACAAAAATATTATCAGAGAATGTACTCGCCTGAGATCTGGTAGAAATATGTCAACTGTGTAATCTGGCTCAGAGTGAAATCATAGACCTAAAGATGAGATATATATAAGCTAATTAGGGTTCAACAGTGTTAGGCATGATTATATAGTATAAGCTATGTAATCTAGGTCAATCTCAGTCCACTAAGTCAAACTAGGTCACACTGAGTCACACTAGGTCAAACTAGGTCACAAAAAGTCAAACCAAGTCAAACTAGGTCAAACTGGGTTAATGGTTGACTTACAGTTGACTTTTAGTCAACTGGTCAACTCTAGGTTAAACTAGGTCAAATGTTGACTCTACTTCGACGTTCAGTCAAAGCAGTCAACCATGGTCAAACAGGGTCAATGCTAGTCTCTATAAACATCTACAGGATCAACACATTCAAATTTCAGTGATTGTGAAATCACAGGAATCAATGGATCTCAAAATACAGTAAAAGAAGAAAGATTATAATAATAGGATGAAAACCTACAGATGTTGTTGGATGGTGAAACTACCATCACCAACGTGTTCAGAATGGTCAAATTAGCTAGGATAGACTATCCATAAGTTATATTTGGACACAGGGGCAAAAAAGTAATTTTGGGTCAAAATGGTGTTCGTGTCGGACCCACTTTGTACCGAAAAATATGCCAGAATAAAAGTCCTCAAAACCTAACAAAATATATGGCCACGAATCCAGAATGACGATACGGACTCAACGGTATATCCAGAATTGGATTTCGATGAGCCGATCTCAAAATGGCCCGTTGACCCGGATATTGGAATCCAATTTGCACGGAAAAGCGTGTCAGAGCTAATATCCACAAAACTCAGCAAATTATATGTCAACGAGTCCAGAACGACGATATGAACTCAACGGTATATCCGAAATTGGATTTCGATGAGCCGATCTCAAAGTGACCCATTGACTCGGACTAGGGGACCCGTTTGCATCGAAATACGTGTCAGGACCCACGTCCTCCAAACTAAGCAAACTTTATATAAAAATGTGCCAGAACGATGCCACGAGTCTACTGGTGGTGTCAAAAATTGAATCCGGAGTCCCGGGTTCAAAAATGGAATTTTACAAGTACAAAATTAAAAATTCGGACGACCAACTTTGGCGTCGAATTCGACCAACCAAACGTGCTCACAATGAAACAAAATTTAAGGAACAGAAAGAGGGTTATACCAGCTGCACACAGGAACTGGTAGTATGCCAAACGGAGCTGCGAAGGAAGAGATACGAGTTGACGAAGTTGGCTCCACAAAACTGTCCAAAAATAACACAATTTAAAGCGTCAACTTGGTGGCCGGTTTTGATCTATCAAACGATGAAATTAACGGATGAAATTTGAGAAGGATAAAGTGGTATATACCAAGATTGTGACGGAGTGAAGAGTTCGCCGATCCAACAGTCGAATTTTCGAAAAAATACGTGCGAAGTTGCTGCTTCGAGATGCGATTTTGAGTTCGTTTTCGAGCTCGCGCCGACGGGATTCCGTGCCAAACGCACGAATCGGGTACGTGGCACATCGGCAAAGGAGGTGCTGCCCCCGGGGGGGTCGCCGGAGCTCAGCCTGGCTTCGGCTAGGAGGCCGGCCAGGGAGGAGGAGAAGGCCGAGGAGGAGAGGAGGAAGAAGAGGGAGGTGGTGGTAGTGTAGTGTAGCTTGATGGAGAAGAAGAAAAAATAGAGGGGGAGGTCGGCTGATGATGAGGGAGAGTATGTGTGTGTGTGTAATAAAGGGGAGAGAGAGATATTATATGTGTGTGTGTATATAATATATAGAAAGAGAGAGAGAGAGAGAGAGAGAATGAGAGTTATTTAGAGAGAGAATAGAGGGGGGGCTAGTCCTGTCGGCTATGATGGTGATGGGGGTGCTGGTATGATGTGGGAAGGAGAGAGAGATTGTGAGGGTTATATTTAAAAGAAGAGAGAGTCATTAATCTCGTCTACTACAAATGGAGCAAATGGAGCACAAGGGAACAAGTTCGAGTGGGACATGATATATCAAATTGAAGATAATCTCGTCTACTACAAACTTCAAGAAGAAAGTTTCCAGAGACTTGCATCCCTGATGCTCTAGAAATCAAAGTCACGGTAAAGAGCATTTAATGGTCAAAATTAATTAAATAAAAATAAATTATCGAAAATAATTCATTTAGAAAATTTAAAAATAAATCCCGAAAATTCATGGGGCTTACATCCTACCCACCTTATAAAAATTTCGTCCTCGAAATTAAAGATTGGTAGTGGGGTTAAAACATGATAGAAGATTTAGGCAATATTTTAGGCACGATCCAAGAATGACGAGTTTTGCACGATCAAGATAATCAATTCAAAATTGTTCAGGCACGATGAGAGATTTTGGCACGATAGAATCATGATATGAACAAAATCATATATACATGATTTAAGAAATAAGTTAAGTCATTGGGGCACGATTTTATAATTAAGCAAAGAAAATTTTAAACCTAGTCATGATCAGGAATAAAACTCGAGCACGAGTGACTAGAGAATCAAAATTTAGGATACGATAGAAAAATCTATTCTGACACAGTCGATTAGAGTTTCAAGATCTTTAGTAAGAAAACCCGAGTCATTTAGGCACGATCAAGAGGCATGTTAATATGTATAATTATGATTGTTAAAATCACGATTAAAGGATTCAAGTCGACTTAGTCACGCCAGGTCATCTGGGTACGACTAAGCATAATGAGTTCAGATATAATCAGAAAATTAAACCAGGGTCGAAAGGAGTTTAGGCACGAGTTTTAAAATCCAAACAGGTTCAAAATCAAAAGTTATAGCACGAGTGGTAATAGTATGAAATTCAATCACGATAAGAAAATTAGCTTCAACATAATCTAAGTTGATCAATTTGAGCGAATCAGGATTATGCAAGATGGAGTATAAGATCATCGAAGTCTGAGCACGAGCATCCGAGAAAGGAAATCCAGATTAGAATTTAATTTAATTTAATTTAGTATGACCCAGGATACGGGTACGATAGAAGAGATGATCAAAGTCGTTTGGTCGCGATCAAGAAAATTATGATTTAACGATTTGAAAACTCAAGGGATGATTCAAAGATATGGAATAAGTCAAATTTCTCTTTGGTAGAAAATCAAAAGACAAGGTTTCATAAGGAAGCCAAGTTAATTATCTCTCTCTGATACTATCAAGTTTATCTGGTCATAATTGGCCAGTCACACCTTTAATCTCACAAGTCCAAATATAAAAACCAATCTTATATAACTACTACCAGAATTACCCTTCCGTCATGAAGATTGGACCTTGTCATGATACCATAGGCCAGATCCTAATTTCTAAAATCCTAATCAAGAAGTACACCCCTCACTAGAACTCCACACTATCCACTTAATCATCCTTAAATCCGAATTCTTCCACCTTGTCCTAAATTGATCTGAAACCTCTAAATCAAGTTTATAATATCCTTGAACTTGTTCAAATCACGCTCCTTGTGTTATTCAAATCTAATACCACTAGGCTTATAAAACTTATTCTTCCATTACCAAATCAACCTTCATATTTCTTTAATCATACACTTTCAAATATCAACCATCTCAATTAATAAATTATATCCACAAAATCTCTACTTCTTCTTTTTTTGACTCAGAATCCTTGTGTTCTCTATCCTCTTACCAATGCCTTATCCAGTTTCTTACCATCACCACATATAATTGAAATATATCCTCCATTATTAAATTCTAACTTCCATCATAACCTCTGTGTGAAATACTTCGAGAACCAATAACCTAAAATTGTCCAAATTCAAAAATGTTTCAATCTCGGATATCCTTGTCAGGTTCTAAACTATATCCATGAAATATAAATTTTCATACCATTAATGTACATCCTATTGTCCTTTTCATTTGAAATCCTTGAACTTGCTTTCCAAGTAATTCATCATCGGAATACCCTAGTAACTCATTTCTAAACTGATTATATCGACCCCTTGGTTTCAGTTCCAACCTCAATCATACTTCTATCTCAAAATTCTACACTAGATCCAACATCTCATACTCCTACCAAGATATCACTTGATAATAATCTGTCTTCCGAACGAGATAATTTACGATACTTCCTTAACCTTTCCAAGGTGAAAAGAAACAAAAATTTTAATTGACTTCATAGTATGGTTGGCAGGAATGGATAAAAGACAGGTAGTTGGTGTAATCAAGACATAATTAATCAAGATGAAGGGAGTAATGATAAGATGAGAAAATCATCATATGATGAGAAAAGAAATGACAGAACAAGGAATAATGGTAGGAATTGTTCTTGATCAATAGGTCAAAAGAAGTTAATCAATTTAAGGTATGACCTGATAACCATACACGTCTATCCAGAATCATGTTGCCAGAATTTTTGCCACGCCAGTAAGCATAGCTGCAATAAATGATGGGGTCCATAACTAGGGTATATACCCTATAATTATGTCATCTAGATTCCTTACCACGCCAACCCGCATGGCTGCAAGAAAGTCTAAATTCCATAACTAGGATAGTATATCCAACATCAGGCTCCATGTCCCTGTCGTGCTAGCTAGTATGACTGCAATAAATTCTAAACTCCATAATAAAGTTGACATTTACCGTTCTCATTAAATATGTTTATCAGAATATCTTAACTCAATTCATAAAAACTGATTTTAGATACAAAATCAAAGTCAACAACGAACAAACATCAAGATTTAAAATTCAACAACGAATCAAATATAAGTAAATGGAAACTAGCAAAAACAGATTCTGAGACAGGATTTAGGAAAAGTTCTCAGGAGAAGTCCCAAAGTTGCTATCTAGGTCAAGATTGAAAGTTCTTAATATAATCTAAAATAATCTTAACCTTGATATAAGATTGGCAAATCATATTTGATTCTCAACCTAGAGGATATATAAGTTCAACTTATACCTTCCCTCTGGGATCCACAACTCATCCCAAGAAAGAATAAAGTTTGATACGGACAAATATTTCAAAAATCAAGACGAATAAAAACAAGTGGGAAAAGATTTGAAAAGCTTTCGAAATAAGATTCCCATGGGTCATCTCTGGAATCTACCAAGAGTTCCTAATATGTGACTGAGTACCAAAATCCTAAAATATTTCATGACTCAACCTTAATCCTAGGACAGGCTCGTAGTAGTACAGATAAGCTCAAGTACCACCATGACTTCACAATAATTTGCAAAGATAGACCTGCATGGGCCACCACAAAAATGTGTCACGACCAGCACCCGAATATACAGCTACGAATACGTGGGCCACGCCCAGCCTATGCCGCAGTATCGGCGGTAGAGCGCTGTTAAGTACCCGATACTAACTATAATATCTAAGATCCCTAACAATAGAGGTACTCGTATCACCTCACACAAACTAAGGAAGATGAGACAAGAAATAATAATAATATCACTAGAACATCTAGAGTCTACAAGGATCATATGAGATAAGAATAAAATAGAGGGAAACAATAACAAAACTAAATAACTATCAGACCTAGAACTCCTGAGAGACAACTCATGGTAAAGAATACCGAGAACCACCCCAGCTAGCAACATCCTGTAGTCCAATACTGAGGGCACAACAACTCCTAAAATATTGTCAACATATCCCGTCAGGATGGAACGAGTACAAATCTCAAATAACAGTTCTAGTTAGACGATATTGAAAATGTAGCAGTAAATAGAGAAAATATACAAGGAATCATGAAATGTACATGTGAGTATCATGGCAACGTAAGCTGTAAATCTAGAGCTAGAACAAGGTAAGTAAAACTGATCATAACATGTACAAGAATCAAGAATCATCTATCTAAGTGTGTGAGTACTAGTTTCAACATGTAGCCAGCTTGGGTCTGCACAAGGTCTAATGATCCTGCCAATCATACGTGGAGTGTAGGATTGGCTATTAAACAAGGTCTACAAGAATAAACAAGGTGGATAATGACCACACATCTACACTAATACTCCCCATCTCCGACTAGTATAGTGGATCCAACCATGACACATCATGACACACGATTCTCTGAGAGGGTAGCTAGCCTTCGCAGGAATCGTGTCTATACAATACACAAGGAACAAGAAAGACTTGCACAAGGTATACCAAAGAATACAAGGAATAACATCTCATGACGGGATCCAGAGAAATACCAATCCGTATGAACAATGTGTCAAGAGAATAAGGATATCTACACTAAATACAAGAAATATAGACGATATCATAAAACAGAAATATTATCAGAGAATGTACTCGTCTGAGATCTAGTAGAAATATGTCAACTGTGTAATCTGTCTCAGAGTGAAATCACAGACCTAAAGATGAGATATATATAAGCTAATTAGGGTTCAACAGTATTAGGCATGATTATATAGTATAAGCTATGTAATCTAGGTCAATCTCAGTCCACTAAGTCAAACTAGGTCACACTAGGTTAAACTAGGTTACAAAAAGTCAAACCAAGTCAAACTAGGTCAAACTGGGTCAATGGTTGACTTACAGTTGACTTTTAGTCAACTGGTCAACTCTAGGTTAAACTAGGTCAAATATTGACTCTACTTTGATGTTCAGTCAAACCAGTTAACCATGGTCAAACAAGGTCAAGGCTAGTCTCTATAAACATCTACAGGGTCAACACATTCAAATTTCAGTGATTGTGAAATCACTGGAATCGATTGATCTCAAAATACAACAAAAGGAGAATGATTATAATAATAGGGTAAAAACCTACAGATGTTGTCGGATGGGGAAACAACCATCACCAACGTGTCCAAAATGGTCAAATTAGCTAGGATAGCCTATCAATAAGTCCAATTTGGACGCGTGGGCAAAAAAGTAATTTCGGGTCGAAATAGTGTCCGTGTCGGACCCATTTTGTACCAAAAAATGTGCCAAAATAAAAGTCCTCAAAACCTAAAAAATATATGTCCACGAATCCAGAATGATGATACAAACTCAACGGTATATCCGAAATTGGATTCCGATGAGCCGATCTCAAAATGGCCCGTTGACCCGGATATTGGAATCCGATTTGCACGAAAATGCGTGTCGGAGCCAATGTCCACAAAACTTAACAAATTATGTGTCAACGATTCTAAAACGATGATACAAAATTAACGGTATATCCGAAATTGGATTCCGATGAGCCGATCTCAAATTGATCCGTTGACTCGGACTAGGGACCCACTTTGCACCGAAATATGTGTCAGGGCCCACGTCCTCCAAACTAAGCAAACTTTATATGAAAACGTGCCAAAACGACGCCAAGAGTATAGTGGTGGTGTCAGAAATTGAATTCGGAGTCCCGGGTTCAAAAATAGAATTTTACAAGTGCAAAATTAAGAATTCGGACGACCAACTTTGGCGTCAAATTCGACCAACCAAACGTGCTCACAATAAAACAAAATTTAAGAGACAGGAAGAGGGTTATACCAGCTGCGCACAGGAACTTGTAGCACGCCAAACGGAGCTGAGAAGGAAGAGATACGAGTCGACGAAGTTGGCCCCACAAAACTGTCCAAAAATAACACAATTTAAAGCGTCAACTTGGTGGCCGGTTTTGATCTATCAAACGAAAAAATTAACTGATGAAATTTGAGAGATATGAAGGGGTATATACCGAGATTGTGACAGAGCAAAGAGTTCGACGATCCAACGATCGGATTTCCTGAAAAATATGCACAAAGTTGTTGCTTCGAGATGCGATTCTGAGTTCGTTTCCGAGCTCGCGCCGACGGGATTCCGTGCCAAACGCACGAATCGGGTACGTGGTACATTGGAAAAGGAGGCGCTGCCCCCGGGGGGGTTTATTGGAGCTCGGCCCGGCTTCGGCCAAGAGGCCAGCCAGGGAGGAGGAGGAGGCCGAGGAGGAGAGGAGGAAGAAGAGGGAGGTGGTGGTGGTGTGGTGTAGCTTGATGGAGAAAAAGAAAAATAGAGGGGGAGGTTGGCTGATGGTGAGGGAGAGTGTGTGTGTGTGTGTAATAAAAGAGAGAGAGATATTGTATGTGTGTGCGTATATAATATATAGAAAGAGAGAGAGAGAGAATGAGAGTTATTTAGAGAGAGAATAGAGAGGGGGGCTAGTCCTGTCGGCTATGATGGTGATGGAGGTGCTGGTTTGGTGTGGAAAGGAGAGAGAGAGAGAGAGTGTGAGGGTTATATTTAAAATATTTAAAAGAAGAGAGAGTCATTAAATATATATATATATATATATATATATATATATATATATATATATATATATATATATATATATATATATATATATATATATATATATATATATATATATAAGAGAAAGAAAATGAGATATTTGTATATATAGAGATATTTTTTTGAGTAGGAGAAAAAGGAAAAAATATCAGTGGGGTGTATGGGTAGACATGATAGGGCCTATACCAATTGGATTGGGTGTTGGGTCAAGTTTGGACAAGCTTGGGGCCAAGATTTAATTAAAATAACAATTTAAACCAATTAAAATTATGGATGAAATGGGAGCACAAGGGAGATCAATTTGGTGGCACGCAAGTGGTACGTGTATAGTAGACGCAAAACAGGCCAGGGCCATATATTGGGTCGACTGGATTGGACCGATGTCGGGTCCCGAAATTAAATTAAAAGTCAAATCACAAATTACGACAGACGATAAATTGGTCTAAATTAACCCGAAAGTTGTACGAAGCAAATGGAGCACAAGGGAAGAAGTTCGAGTGGGACATGATATATCAAATTGAAGATAATCTCGTCTACTACAAACTTCAAGAAGAAAGTTTCCAGAGACTTGATCCCTGATGCTCTAGAAATCAAAGTCACGGTAAAGAGTATTTAATGATCAAAATTAATTAATTAAAAATGAATTATCAAAAATAATTCATTTAGAAAATTCAAAAATAAATTTCGAAAATTCATGGGGCTTACAGCAGCACAAACAAAGGAAAGTCTCCTAACTCAAGGTCATGCATAGAAAATAACGATAGCATGACTAACAGTAGTTTGCACCCGAAATACTACTAGGAAGCAAAATTTCTATATTACAGAAAACAAATAATAAATAAGTGACATAAATACAAATATGATGAGCTAAAAGTAAATAAATAGTAATATGGCAAGGTATCTTGCCTAGTGTGGTGCGACGATCTGACAATGTCCAGAACAACCATGGTCGATATGAAGAAGTCCAGAATTTGCAAGAAAATAGAGAATATGGAATTAGTCTCGGTCAAGATTTAATAATCGAAGGAAAGTTTGCTTAATTAAATATATATAACTATTTTTCAAAATTATTTATAACATTTAAAAACTATATTTTATTAATCAAAATACGTTTAGGTAAATATAGAAAATTCTAGAAAAGTTATTTTAGGGCTAAAAAATAAAAATTTGTCAAATTACACTTTTTAGGTCAAAAGCTATATTTTAAATAGGTAAAAATAATATAATTATATATTTAGAGCTTATAAACCCGATTTTGAGATTATATGTTGGGCTAAGCCCTATATAATATAATATTTTATTTTATTGTCACAAATATAATTTTTTAAGAATTTATTTAATATCTAATAATTTTATAAATGACTAAAATAAAACTAATGATATTAATAATAATGATTACACTAGATAATATAACGATATATATACAGAATAAATACTGTAAATAGTATAAAGTATTATACTTATACTTGTACAGAGCTTATATATAAAAAACATAATATAATTCCATTCCCTCTCTTCTCTTCTCGGTTCTGCCGAAAACAAATAAAGATATATATATATATATATATATATATATATATATATATATATATATATATATATATATATATAAAATATATATATATATAGAAAAAAAAAAAAAAAAAAAATATATATATATATATATATATATATATATATATATATATATATATATATATATATATATATATATATATATATAGAGAGAGAGAGAGAAAGAGAGAGAGGAATGAGAGAGGGAGAGAGGATGAGTGGGGAAGAGAGTGGAGGAGCTTACTGGAGGAAAGCTCGGTGCTTCTCCGGTGGCACTCAAGGCCGCACGGGGGAGGCACCAGCTGTCATATCCCTATTTTAAAAAATGTGTATATGACTGTTTCATTGATTTTAAAATTTTATATTTGTTGAAGTTTTTATTATTTTTCTAGATCATGATTTGAGACCTGATTTTGTTTATGGATGTTGCTGTTAAATTATTGTTACTATTTTATTCTCGTTATTGGTGTACATTTTATTATAATATATATAGTATTAATATTGTTATTATCATATTATTATTATTATTATTATTATTATTATTATTATTATTATTATTATTGTTGTTGTTGTTGTTGTTGTTGTTATTATTATTGTTTAAGCCCCAAACCTAAGCCTAACCTCACCCTCTCCTTTCCCTCACCTAGCCGCCCACCATCCTCCCTCTCTTCTCTCTCGCTCACTTCCCCTCTCTGGAACATCAGCTCCCCTTTTCCCTCATGATCACTCTTTCTCCCCTCATTGATCTCATCTCTCTCCCTTGCTCACTCTCTTCCGAGCTCCCTATCGTCCCCCAGCCCATCACCACAGGTGCTACCACCATCTTCATCTCTCTCCCCCTATTCTCCGGTGCCTCCGACGACCGCCAGGGCCGTCGCTTACTCCCCGGCCACTAGCGCAACACCACCGATGCTGCATTCTCCTCCGTTGGCAGCTGACCTGTCCGCGTAGCCGAGCTCCTCTGTCTCCCTTTCTCTGTTCTTTCGGTGACCAGTATCGCCATGTTTTCAACCGCCGACAAGGGACCCAATAACCCTCTCTCTTTTCCCCTTCCTTTTCCTTCTGGCCATCGTGCCTGCGTAGCCGCCGCACACGGGGGCAGCACCGCCTCGAGCGACGGGTCACCCTTGGGTCCTGTGCTTTTCAAACAGTAAGCCATCCTCTGGAGTTAGCCCATCGACCCATGTACACCTCGATCTGTGTGCACCTCGATCTGTGTGCACCTCGATCAGTGTGCCCCTTGATCAGCGTGTGTTTTATTTTGTGTGCCAACTTATTCTATATCCTCCTCGATCCGTGTGCTATCTTGGGTAGTGGGATGCTCGAGCCCCATGCTACCTCGGGCACCGTGCCATCTCGATTTGTACATCATTTTGGTTTTTGTGTCTCGACCTTTGTGCCTATCTCGTGACCTGTGTCGCATCAATTTATGTGTACATACCGATTTGCGTGTAGTATTGATTTGTATGCCATGTTGTATTTTTTGTCGCTTCGATTTGTGTGCACACCTAGATTTGTATATCGTATTGATCCATATGCCATCCTGATGTTCATGATCCCTCGATCTACGTGCACGTCTCAATTTTTGTACACGTTCTATTTTCCATTTGTCTCGGTATTCGTATCATCTCGAATCTTCTGCACGTCTCAATTTATGTGCACTTCTCATTTTGTGTGTCTGTACCGATCCATATACCTCAATTTCTGTGCCAGATCCTTGTATTGCTTGCAGGACCTACATGGTATAGCCTCCCGCCATCCTTTGTGATTTCAGTCATACTTTATTATTTAATTCTAATAATTTCTTATTATGAATTTTAAGTACGTTTATGGACGTGCTACCTTAGATCCAGGACGCCGAAGACTTGCTTACCTAGCCGAGCCCTCTAGGCAAGTATCCCTTACTTATTGACTGCTTTTGCCCTCATGCTGGATTTTATTATATTTAATTAGTAATTATAAATGTATAACTGTGAGTAGAACAGCCATGATTGGAACTTATGATAGATTAGTTCGATAATGGGTCAAGCCATATCAGACAACTCGAATGGGTGATCCACACCTCTGAGGATATGAGCATGACTCACATATATGTATTGTCCCTATATGCTCCGTGTTCGACTCGCGGTCGGATAACGGTTTAGGCTAACTATTTCTGTGACTATGCTTGTGGATTAGATATAATTGTGGACCTGTGATGTGATGAGCCCTGTGCGGCGATCTTCATGTTGTATGTGTTGATTTGTCACCCAATACGCATCGTAGTACTGCTGAAGGCCGAGACTTAGTGTTGTCGGCTAGGGTTTGGTGTCCAGTATGCATCATACTGCTGCTGGAGGCCGAAACTTAGTATTCTCGGCTATGTTTTGGCTCCTAATACGCATTATAGTACCGTTGGAGGCCGAGACATAGTGTTCTTTGTTTGGGATTCTGCGACGGCTTGCACCGAGTAGTTGTAGCCCCATCTCGTCGGGAGCTTCGTTCAGAAATATAGAGAAGACTGCTGAATTTTCCAAAATTTTCGGTCAAAAATTTGGTTCGAAGATTTGGGCAGAATCATTCCTTTGGTTTGCTGAACCAGACTTATGCATATTTATCTTAGTATAGTATACCTGATCCCAGTGCCTGCTAGGTAGACTCGTGACTAGATTAGTCGCCTAACTGCTTAACCTGTCTTGGGCATCGAATAGTGTGAGGAGCGCGGTTCTACTTGGGAGACGGTCTGTAACCCCGGTCCTTGTTTGCTTTAAGGGTCGTGGATTTTCTCCAGAATGGTTCATGCAATCCTTGCCATTTTCCAACGACATTAATTATTAGACTCTTGTCCCCTGACCATTCTAGCTAGAAGATATCCTAGTTTAGCCAGATATGACTAACATTTCTCATATATGTTCGTGATGGTGATCTTTGGATATATTTGTGGATTGAGTATAATTTGGAGGATTGTTATGGAATAATAATTTGGCAGACTCATGTAGATTCCTGAATTTTGATAATTGTGCGAATATTTTGCAGAACGAGAAAAATATCGAGGATATCAATGTATGGTTTTTACTCGACTTCCAAACGCCCGAAACCTTGTATCTTTTTTCCTTTGGTAGAACTTAGTGACCTTATATGGTTGGGTAGCATAGCATGTAGTGGTTGTGTCCCTTATTTGATATAGATGACTAACCCTGTTTAGGTGGTACCATTGTTATATCTCGGTAGTTTGGAGACAATTACTGTTAGCCTGTGATCATTGATTTGGTAGATTTTGTGAGCCAGAGGGCCTAGCATAGTTCATGGTGATTAACATAGCATCTAGCGATCGTATTTCATAACATGATATTATTCCATCGTAGATGGGAGGACTGTTGATAGGTTGATATAGCTGGTAGACCGACTTGATGATTAGAGCTATAGGCTCCCATGTGCACTTAAGGTGCTATTATAGTAGAGATCCCGACCGTGTACCTGATATGATACCCATGCCGTGATGTGGATAGAGGACTTCATGTGACTGCCTAACTTGACTACTTGTACCCATGCTAGTACCATTCTATACGAAGGTGCTATTCTATGTGTGTACTGATGTGCTATATGATTCTATGCGTTATATGGTAGTACATTCATCTTCCAGCACGGATATGACAGTTGGCATGTAGTCTTAGCGTGGTTAGGATTGGTTGCTTGCTTGTTGTATTACACTAAGAATGAATCACCTTCTAGGACTTTGTGAGCCAATGTGGATCCATACTTAGTGTACTCGTACAAAGGTACCCCATCTAGGAGGATGATTATGTGACCACGAAATGTGATTTTAGATAAATGTAGGGCTAATCTAGGTAGCTAAAATTGGTAGTAGCATTGGAAGGGAACGAAATCTCGCGATCGTACGTTACCGGCCATGTCGGACATTTGTTTGGGAGGGCAGGCTAGCCGCCACGGATATTATTACCATTCGCATTGGTGGATGGCAGTATTCGACTACTATATGTACTATACGTTATTGACTGATCTGTTTTGCATGGTAGCCTTTCGAGCGACCAATGCTTACCTATGTTCTATGCGTTGTTTGGCCTCGTTATCCCTGCTAGATACGGTCGATTTGAGGATTTCTATATTTTGTATTGTTGGGGTAACCCAACCTCCACATAGAAAGTCGTAGGCATTTGAATAGACGCTTATTCACCTAAATTGTATGGCTTGCTGTTTGCTAAGCTGGCTGGTACGTAATGCTGTCCCGATACGGTAATTTATTCCTGTCACAACCCGATCCCAATATAATGGGTCTAGTCGGATCGGGCCCTGCCTGCATCGTTGTAAGATGGCGGCAGTAAGCTGTATCAAGCAGTAAAACACAACAGGCAAAATATCTAACGAAAATAAAACATTTTTATTTAAACTGAAACTGGTCTGAAATGAAAATAAGACAACAACATAATTCATTTATTACAATTGTTCAAAAATAAAGAAAGGAAAAAGAAACTATGCCAAAATCTATGGTTCTGGGTTCCTGGTTCTGGTTCAGCCAAATCTGCGAGACCCAAGTCAGGCCCATAGAAAGAACAGTAAGCTAGCTCCACCTCACCGCATCACCAAAAAATATTGGGTCTCCAGTCAGGAGTGAACAAGAAACATATTTCTTCCACATCTAGCATTTCTAAATTAACAATAAATAAAAATGCGAGATAGTTTAAGAAACTTTATATATTTTTGTAAATAATAGTAAAAGACAACAAGCAATATGGTCTCAATGTCAAATATGATGCAATGCTATGCTAGTATTTTGAGTATATAACAGGGCCTGTGACCGACTGGGATAGAGGCAATATGTATGCTAACGTTTCGGCCGAAACAAATAGCATACTGTACGGCTCAACCCCCTGTTTGGTAGAGGTTAGCGCGAGAGAGACAAGCGAGAATTTTGGCTTTGGTCACAGACGTTATACTACTCCCCCAAGCAATCCCCGAGTCAATGAGTCAATAAGTCAATATAGCAATCCAGCAATCCGTCAATCGATGTGGAGTCCGAGAGGGATCCACGGTGAATCAGTGTCACTATACTATATGAAATCAACTGATGCATACATTTAATTATTAAATTAAAAACACAGACATTGAATAGATATGAAACTTGCCTCAGACGGTTCTTCGGCGTGGGCAGCAATAAGTAGATAACTGCTAAATTCTTCGGGATCAAAACCTACAAGATCGTAGTACCAGATTTTAGTAACTAGGACTACACTTTAATTCTAAGGAACAACACTATGGGCTGAGTCTGGTAGGTTGGGGAACCTAAAAGGAAAATAATTGTATATTTTTTTAAGAATAGAATTTATTACAAAATAATAATTGACAAAATAGTCATTTTTGAATAAAATATATGTTTTGCCGTAATAACAAATATTAAGAAAATAATTTTAAATCGTATTCTTAGAGATTAATTATTTTAAGGAATTTAGATTTTCCAAACTAATATTTTTTTCTAATTAGAAATTATTTACCGATCAAATATTAGTAAAACAATTTTTCTTAGAAAATATATTTTTTGTTGTAAATATGGATAAATTACTATTATTATTTGGTGGCTATAACTTATGCCTTTTGGTTATCCATAACCTATGACTTTTAGCATTATTCTTTTTAATTGTCATCATGATAGTAAGCTCATTTGTAAGCCTATATAAGAGGCTCTTGTCAAGTTGATAAACATAAGTGAATGAAGAAATAATTTCCTCCATCTCCTTCTCTTTGTTTTACAATACGTTATCAGCACGATTCTCTAAGATGTCGAGTCTTGCAAAGATTGAATTCAAAGCTCTTGATGTGAGCGGAGACAATTACTTATCATGGCAATTGGATGCGAAGTTGCACTTGCAGTCCAACAAGCTTGATGGTACTATTAAGAAGAAAAATAAAGAATCTTCTGAAGCCAAGGCTAAGACTTTGATTTTCCTACGACATCATATCCATGATGATCTAAAGGCAGAATATCTATGTGAGGATGATCCATTGAATTTGTGGACATCTCTAAAGGATGAAAAAAATATAAAGTCAATGATCCTATCTTATGTACCATTTGGCATGACCGATTAGGTCACCCGAGGCAAACTATGTTCAAGAGGATCATTGATAATTCTTGCGGACACTTATTGAAAAATTACGATCTTGATTTACCAAAGAATCACCTATGTGTTCTATGTTCACAAGGAAAGTTTATAACTAGACCATCTTTCCTAAAAGTTAAGAATGAGTCTCTGACTTTCTTGCAAAGAATACAAGGAGACATTTGTGGTCCTGTTCATCCTGCTAGTGGTCCTTTTAGATATTTTATGGTACTCATAGATGCATCTACTAGGTGGTCACATGTTTGTTTATTGTCTACTAGAAATCTTGTATTTTCTCGTCTTTTGGCTTAAATTATTAAACTTAGATCTCTGTTTCCTGATAATTCGATTAAGTCAATTAGACTTGATAATGCCGCAGAATTTACCTCACAAGTTTTTGATGATTATTGTACATCATTAGGGATTGAGGTAGAGCATCTTGTTCCCCATGTGCACACACAAAATGGGTTAGCTGAGTCATTTATTAAACATCTCCAACTTATAGCAAGATCTCTACTAATGCAATATAATCTGCCAATTGAGGCTTGGGGACATGCTATTTTACATGCTGCATCTCTAGTTAGATTTAGACCGACTGCCTACCATATTTTTTCACCCATACAACTTGTTAGTGGTAGACAACCCAATATTTCACATTTGAGAAAGTTTGGATGTGTAGTATATGTCCCAATTCTACCTCCCAAACGAACTAAAATGGGTCCCCAACGACGTTTGGGAATATACATTGGTTTTGAATCTTCCTCCATAATAAGGTATTTGAAACCAATGACTGGTGATGTCTTTACTGCAAGATTTGAAGATTGTCAATTTGATAAGCGAGTCTTCCCGCCGTTAGTGGGAGGTAAGCAACAAATTGTTCATACAGAACAATCTATTGCTAATGAACGGCATGAATTGACATGGAATACGCCTACTCTATCTCATCAAGATCCAAGAACTCCACAATGTGATTATGAGACAAGGAGAATGATGCATTTGCAAGAAATTGCAAATCAATTACCTGATGCATTTAATGATGCCACAAAGGTAACTAGATCTCATGTGCTAGCTAGAAATGTACCAGCCAAAATTAATGTTCATGTTGAACAAAATCTAAGCAAGGCGGCAAATGAATCTACTACTACACGTCAAAAGCATGGTAGACCTATAGGTTCCAAGGATAGTGCTCCTAGAAAGAGGAGAGTAAATGAAACATCTTGTCCTGATAAAAGCCCGATAGTGGCTGGAGCTCCGAAAATAGATAATAAAGATGTGCATGTTTCCAAATTCACTGAAATGACTATGGATGCCTCTAGAGAGGCACAGGTACCTGAAAATGAAGAGATCTCGATATTCCATGCATGTTCAGATGAATTGTGGAATAGAAAAGCACTTGTCATCGATGACATATTTAGTTATACAGTAGCTACTGAAATATCAAAGGACAACGATGATTGTGAAAATGAACCATGTAGTATAAATGAATGTCGACAAAGAAAAGATTGGCCAATGTGGAAAGATGTTATTCAAGCAGAATTAAAATCTTTAAAAAAACGTGGTGTATTTGGACCTATAGTGGAAACACCAAAGGGAATAAATCCTGTTGGTTTTAAATGGGTGTTCGTGAGAAAACGAAATGAGAGAAACGAAGTTGAAAGATACAAAGCCCGACTTGTAGCACAAGGTTTCTCTCAAAGACCTGGAATTGACTATGTTGAGACATACTCTCCAGTTATGGATGTTATTACTTTTAGATATCTAATTAGTCTCGCAGTTTCTGAAAATCTTGATATGAGACTTATGGATGTTGTAACTGCTTATTTGTATGGAGACTTAGATACTGACATCTATATGAAAATTCCAGAAGGATTTACAATGCCAGAGACTAAGTCAAAGGGCATGTGTTCAATTAAACTTAGACGAGCATTATATGGATTGAAACAATCCGGAAGAATGTGGTATAATTGTCTTAGTATATATTTGACTAAGGAAGGATATAAAAATAGTCAAATTTGCCCATGTGTCTTCATTAAGAAATATGAGAATGGATTTTCGATAGTAGCAGTATACGTGGATGATATAAACTTGATTGGATCTCCTGCTGAATTGGAGAAAACTGCAAACTATTTAAAAAAAGAACTTGAAATAAAAAACTTGGGAAAGACCAAGATTTGTCTCGGTTTGCAAATAGAACGAAGTTCTAGTGGAATATTAGTACATCAATCCCGATATATTGAAAGGATTTTGAAACGATTCAGAATAGACAAAGCACATCCACTTAGTACACCTATGGTTGTACGGAGTCTGGATTTAGATAAAGATCCATTTCGACCAAAGGGAGAAGATGAAAAAGTTCTTGGTCCTGAAATGCCGTATTTAAGTGCTATTGGAGCACTACTATATCTAGCACAATGCACAAAACCAGACATTGCTTTCTCTGTTAATTTATTATCTAGATATAGTTCTGCACCTACACCTAGACATTGGAATGGAGTTAAACACATAATGAGATATCTTCGTGGAACAACTGATATGTGTAACCTCCGTAAATTGAATTCTTGGATATTTCGAAAATTTGTATTTTATTTCGTATTTTTCAAAACTTCAAATTTTTCTAAATCTCGAAAAACGTGCAATTTGAAATTTTTGGGAAAACGATTTGACCGTGATTGCTATCGGTCCTTGTTGGCTTGGTTTACTATTTTAGGCGATTTTGCCCTATTGGAATTTCCCCGTCATTTTCTTGAATCAATAGGTTTTTAATTATTTTTCTCTATGGAAAGAACGGTTATTGAATTTTGGAATTTCAAATATATTAGTTAGTAACTAAATGACTGTTATATATGTTTAAATAACTAGTGAATAAATTATTATTATTTATGCCTTTAAAAAAATCTCGGCTAAATTGTAATTAGCTATTTATTAGATTGGTATTAACTAGTAATTTAATTACTAATTTATAACTAATATTTATTTTAGTACTAATTATTAGCAGTTAGTAGTTAGTTGGATTAGCAGTTAGTCTTTTTCACTATTTTTCCTATTCTATTACATGTACACTTTTAGGGTTTCCCCCACTTTTCCTATAAATATCAATTTTTCCCAAACCCTAAATTCCTACACACATCCCTAGGTATTTTTCTAGCAGCCTCCCATTTCCTTTTCTTGCCCCAATCCAGCCGACCACCCCGCCACAGATCCCGACCACCCCCTGCGTCTCCGGCCATCGCCGGAGATCCACGACGCCACCACCCGGCCACTGCCACTCACCATCAGAACCGCCCATGCCATCAACCGGCACCGACCACCCACCGGAACAACCCGCCACCACATCACAACCCTCTGCCACCATCCATCACCACCCTTCGCCACCGCCGAACCACCAGAACACCACCATCCATCACCACCCTTCGCCACCGCCGAACCACCAGAACACCACCACCCACACGCCATCACCGCCATCACACCCACACGCCACCACCTATGTCGACCACCCCGCCTTTTCTCCAGATAATCCAACCATAGAGAGAGTGAGGGGGGAGAAGACCGAACCTGTGCCTTAGCTCCGGCCTCCGCCCGCTCTCCGACCGGTCGAGCCGCGCTCCGCCGTGGCGAGCTCGACCGATGGCCGCCCTCCTGGTCGCTCCGTCGGTGCCCGACCCCCTCCGCCACTGTCTCCGGCCTCCGCCTGTATGGACCGCTCCGCCTGGCCACGCGCGGAACCCCTCGCCGCCCCCTTGGCGAGCTCCGCCGGCCGCCTCTTGCTGGCGCCGCCCGGACTGAAGCCCCGTCGATAACCCATGGTGACCCCCCTTTCCCTGTGTAAATTGGGGATCGCCCCCCCTTTCCAGTGAAAGTTTAATGTATATAATATATATTAGTAAATAGTTTAAGATTAATATATATTAGTTATATAGATTAATATATATATTAGTTATATATATAAATATATATTAGTTTTGTATATAATATATATTGGTATAATAAGTGTATATTTGTATAATGCAATGTATGTTAGTTTACATAAAGTATATAATGATGGTATTATTAATATTATTTATTTTATTGGTATTATTATATTAACGTAATGACTTACTTGGAAATTATATAAAAATATATAATAATACTTCTAAAATATTAAAAGTAAGTTTTTTCCCTAAATTAATAGTTTAATTATTCATTTAGTAATTTTTGCCCGAAGAGTAGGCTTACTAATATATTCTTAAAATATATTGATACTAGAATATTTTTCCCTTATTATTAAATAATATCAAAATATCTCGATTAATACAAAATCTATTTTTCCTAAATTATTATAAATAATTTTGGATAATTTTTGCATAGTTAATCTTTTTCCCTAAATTCATATTTATCAAAATTGGAATATTGGTACAGAAAGGATTTGCTGAGTTTTGAAATGTTATCAAATATGTTGATTAACGCAGATATATTTTGATCATTATAAGGATTTCCAAATATTTATTATATTTATTTATTATACTATTTTTTTAAAATCATAAGTCGTGATTTTGATAGTCATTTTCTATTCTTGATTTGATTAGTGTACCAAACCCTGATTTTAGACTTGCATATACCAAACTAGGCTATTTGGACTACTTTGGACTCATTGGGACTGCCCGTGTCGTCGTCTGGGACCCCCTATGGAGCTTAGCATGGTACCTACCTCGTGTCGACACGTTCGTGTCGTGCACGTCGACTCCAACCAATCGAGACGAGTACATTCTCTGATCATTTCATATCCTGCTTAGAATTATATTCCTGCTTTAGACTACTATACTTGATGCTGTCACGACATTATCACAGATTAGTACTATATGGATCTCTTCATGCGATGTTATCCCCCTCGGGAGCATCGGGTACATTGTGTCATGTGCGTTTCACTTTCATCATGTACTCCTGTGCTTTCACCATACATATACACTCTTGTGAATCTTGTACTCTCATGTTCACAGAGCCCTCATGTATACTATCATGTGCACCCATTCATGGGCCTCCATGTGATATCATGTACAATAACATAACCTGTTTAGATCCTTGTGTATTGATTGGGGAAACGGGGGAGTGCTAGTAGTCATGTGAACAATTCTATAGTAGTGTAGATCATGTGCAACTCTTTAGTGTAGATCATGTACAAATCTGTCCTGTTCACATGTGCTATCATGTACTCTACATCACTAGCCACTGTTAGTTCTCTATTTATAGTAGATATTTCTATTACAGTTCTCTCTACCTGTTTACATACTGTATTTCTTCAGATCCTGTATCTTACTTTACTGCATGATTATATTTTCTAACCTGCTATGAACTGTTGAGATGTAATGTGCTCGCTCCAGTCCTGACTGGACCTGTTGATAAATTTTACAGATAGCCTGGAGGTGCCTGCTAGCCTAGAGGAGACACATTAGAGGTTGTTTAGGTAGTTATTTCATTTTGTCTGGAGTTGTATTTACTTTTACTGTATCTTTATTTGAGTTTTGAGATGTACTTCTGGGTTCATGTATCTTAGACACTTAGACTTCTATCTCCTGTATTTATTTTGGATTTCATGTTTTATCTATCCTTATCATGCTCTACCTTAGATGTGATTAAATTTGTATCTGCTATGTCACCCCCATTCGGGGAGTATAAACTGCTTAGCTTTATATTGTTAGATGTTGTGACCTAGGACAGCGTTCTACCGTCGACACTGCGGCGTAGGCTGGGCGTCGTTACGTTCTCGTGCCCTAACTCTAGGGTGCGGGTCGTGACAATATAGGATTATTTTATTCCTGTAATTCTACTAATAACTCCCATCTAGTTGGTTATGTAGATTTTGGTTATCTTTATGACCCTCATAAGGGTTGTTCCCAAACAGGTTATGTGTTTATTAATAATCATGCAGCTATATCTTGGCGATCAACAAAGCAAGGTTCAATAGCAACTTTCTCTAACCATGCAGAATTAACTGCATTGCATGAAGCAACAAGAGAAAGTATGTGGTTGCGATCGATCATTCATCATATAAGAGTAAATTGTCAACTACCCACAGTTACAGATAAGCCTACAACAATATTCGAAGATAATGTTGCTTGCATTGCACAAGTCCGAGAGGGATTCATCAAAGGAGATCGAACAAAGCACCTTCCACCAAAATTGTTTTATGTACATGAGCTTCAAAGGACGAAAGTAATCGAAGTTAAACAAGTAAGATCAAGTGAAAACTTAGCCGATTTGTTCACCAAAGCACTTCCAAAGTCCACATTTCAGAAGTTGGTACACGGAATAGGCATGCGATGACTTAATCATCAGACAAATTAGTTGTTTCAGATCCATTGTATCGAGGGGGAGTATAACTTGTACATAATACTTTTGTTTTGCGTGTTGTACTTTTTCCTTAACTAAGATTTTTCCCACTGAGTTTTTTTTCTTAGTAAGGTTTTAATGAGGCAACAAATGCGCATATATCACCAACTAATTAATGGTGTATATCCAAGGGAGAGTATTGTAAATAGGATAAATTACCATTATTATTTGGTGGCTATAACTTATGCCTTTTGGTTATCCATAACCCATAGCTTTTAGCATTATTCTTTTTAATTGTCATCATGATAGTAAGCTCATTTGTAAGCCTATATAAGAGGTCCTTGTCAAGTTGATCAACATAAGTGAATGAAGAAATAATTTTCTCCATCTCTTTCTCTTATTTTTATAATATTTTTAACCATTTATACTATTATTACAGCAACTCTAATACAAACACAAATAATAATCTCACAATATTTATTGCTTAATCTATAATTTCAATGATAACCTGTCACCCCCAGTTTCAGAAACATGGGTATTTTTGTCATTTTACATTTTTGAATATTTTTGAAATTTATTTTATTATTTATGATATTATTTTGGGGTTGAAATTTATTTTATTATTTATGATATTGTTTTGGGGTTATTTGAGTCGGGTTCGAATTTCAACTCAATCCGACTTGAAACGGGGACCCGGGGGGTAGTTTGACTCTAGTGGAACCCACACACTAGTTAGGCATGGCCCATATGATATTAATTTTAGTCCACATGATATTAATTTTAGTTAGTAGTTAGACTAATTATTTATGGATATGTTTAGTTTAATTAGAGACTTAAAACTAGACTAAATTGACCTCAACCTTTAACCCATTCCTAATTTAAATCAAATAGATTAGTGGGGGCATTTTGGACATTCAAATAGGGGACACCTCACCCTTTTTGGGCAGCCACCTATGGGGGGGGGGATAAGGAATGAGTCACTCCTTCATTCATTTGTTTTCATCCACTTTCTCTCTCTTGTTCTTCCCCAAATTAATTTAGAGATGAACCTCCATTGATTTCATCTCCAAATCAACCATTTCTTTCACCAAATCTTCTTCATTTCTCCTCTACTCCATGGTTAGATGGTGCTAGCCAAGTTTGGGAGGATTCGGAGCTCATTCGTGTCCTTTTAGAATCTCTACGTGTCGGTATCGTGTCGGAAGGATTTTTCTTTGAATCTCTCTTTCGGAAGGTATAATCTCTCCTCTAATCCATCCCTACATGCATATAGGAATATTTTGAACCCATAGGAATGACCCCCATGGTTGTATCTCCATTTGTGTCCATTTCGTGTCCATTTGGAGGTCATAGGAGTGTCCTTTGTGTTGTGGTTGTGTCCATGTAGGAAAACCCCAAATTTGGACACTATGTGTTGTTGTTATGTATGAATGAATTATTACATGTTTAATCTCATATTTTTGTATTAGAGATGTGTTCTATAGTGTCTCATATATATATATTCGTGTAGAGAGTGAGTTCTTGATATATTATGTTATATACTTGTGTTTCTTTTGTCTCAAACTACCTAAATTCGTCATAATATTTATCCACGTTTTTAGTAGCAATAGCAAATTAGAAATGTCATAACTTTTAGCTTAAAACTCCGATTTATCTTCCATTTTTTTTAAAAGAACCGTATCGAAGTTAGCTTTCCAAATATATATTTTAATAAGCCAAATTCGTTCTAAAACTTTCTGTAAAATTATTTGAGTGTCAGCTGTACGAAAGACGAACGCGTTTTGGTGTTTTTACGATTTCGGGAGCTTCCGGACACGAAAATGCGATCCGTTTAAAGTTTTGGAAAGCTAACACAAAGATCTATAACATACTTTAATCCTAGAATTTAATGAATGCTTAATTTGTACAGTATTGATTTTAAGTAGAAGATTACTATAGGACATATGCATTTTGTGTATCCTTGTATGTACAAATATGTATGCATGTGTGTGTGTATATATATATATATATATATATATATGTGTGTGTGTGTGTGTGTGTGTGTGTGTGTGTGTGTTAAGAGAATGTAATATAATATAGAGTATGCATAAATGTTATAATGTATGAAAGTATATAATGTATTCAAATATGTATGTATAGGTGCATGAATGAATGGATGAAATACAAGCATGTGGGTAATGCAAGGTATTGAAACATGTATGCAAGTATCCATATGTAAGTAAGTAACGTAATTAAGTATGAATGTATGCTATATATGAATGCCAACATGATAGGAATGTATGATGCCATATTAGCACTTAGCACCATGTTCATATGTTAAAACCCCCTTCTACATGTTGACAGTAACCCCAAGCATGAATACATATAAAACCTACTTATTGTTATGAGTAAACCCTTTGATGTATAAATAAACCCTTTTGTTATGATTAACACCCACACACACACATGCTAAATCTAGGCTTTACATGTTATTTCTTCTATGTGACACAATGAACCCTTGCTAAATGTTAACCTTCTAACATAATACCCTCACACTTGAACACATTGTACTGCTATGTACACATTGCCATATCCATATTCATGTATCACTCACTCCTTGTCTTTATGCACCTTGCTTGTAATAAATATATGTGAATATATATGTAATGTGTGTTTGATAACTTGTGTAGCTTTGTGATTTTGTGTGACTGTTAGTTTAGGCTTGGTTAGGCCTAATGAGACTTGTTAGTCTAGGTTTAGACCTAGTACTGCATAGTTAACCTAATTTGACTAGTACGGTTGACCAAAGTTGACCAAGAGTTGACTTTGACCTGGAATGACCTAGAATCATGTAGAATGCATAGTAGAGCTTTATTTTACCATTTTGGACTTGTTGTGACTTGTGCTATTCTAAATAGGAGCCAGACACCTCTTCTCGGATAGTACATTTCCTTTGGACATTCAGATAGCAGGCGAGTACATTCTCCGATAGTTCTCTCATTTACTTGTCAATTACTGTACTTCAGTTCTAGTTAGCTGTATGTGATTCTCTGTTACAAATATGTATTTTTATTTCTGAATCCATGTATACGACACACATACTTACTCGTCTTACCTCTATTATTCGAATCACCATACGAATTACCATACGAATCACTATTCGAATCACCCTATTCGTATCTTCATATGCTGGTTGGACTTGTATTCGTCTTATGTGTTGGATTATGGATTCATTTGTATTAGACTGGGCGGGGAAATACTGATTAGACATGTAAACAAATCCCCTATTCGAATCACCCCTCTGTGAATGATATTCGAACGATAGCCATCCCTCATCTGATCAGTGAGTGGTGTGCCGTATTACCTACAGCCGTTTACATGTCGATCTCGGTATTTTAAAACACACTTGGAGAATTTATTCGAATCATTGTTAGATCATCATGTGAATCACTATTCGTATCACCTTATTCGATTCACCTTATTAGAACAATGATTAGAATCACATTCGACTCTTCTTGTATTAGACTCACATTGGGATTACACTCGACTTATATTGTACTGTCTGAACTCATCATGTTACTCTAGTTCAGCTAGATCTTATTTTACAGTCTTTATTGCTATGCTTCTCCTCTTGTTTAGTTACCTTACTTTCATTGTACCTTAACTGCTTCTCTACATCACTACCTGTATAAAACTGCCATATTCATCAATATGACTGTCTATAACTGCTTTATAGTTCTCTTTCATTTACTTGGGATTTCTTGATGAATTGTACTCGTTCATGTCCCGACTGGACCTGTTGATAAATTTTACAGATAGCTTGGAGGTTATTGCTAGCCTAGAGGAGACACAGTAGAGGTCGGAGTAGATAGCTAGAGTTTCTCCTTTATTTTCAGTTGTCTTTAGTTGTATTATGGATTACTGTATTTGAGCTTTGAGATGTATTTCTGGGTTTGTGTATCTTAGACACTTAGACTTCTATCTGCTGTATCTCTTTTGGATTTCATGTTTTGTCTATTTTTTATTATGCTCTACCTTAGATGTGATTGAGTTTACATTCTACTATGTCACCCCCATTCGGGGAGTATAAACTGTTTAGCCTTATATTGTTAGATGCATGAGACCTAGGACAGCGTTCTACCGCCGACACTGCGGCGTAGGCTGGACGTACCCACTTCTCGTGCACTTATTCTAGGGTGCGGGTCGTGACACGTTTTTAGTGGTGGCCCATGCAGGTCGAGTTTATGTAGTGGTATTCAAACTAAAGTATCACTACAGCCTGCAGTAGGATTAGGATATATTTTTGAAGGTACTCAATCACAGTTAGGATCCCTTGAGAGATTCTTGGGACGACCCTTGAGAATCTTATTTTAACTTTGATTTGAAAACTCTTCTTCCCTTGATTTGATTTATCTTTACTTTCTATTTTTGAATTTGATTTTGATGGATTATGGTTGAATTTGAGTTTGTATTTATATGATTTAATGGATTTTTGTTCATTTTTGAATCTTGATGTTCGTTGATAAATTTGATTTTTGGGTATCCATTGTTGATTTAAATTAAATTTTATCAAGATGAAATTATATGGGCTAGGTCATCTAAGTTATGGAATCTAGTCTTCTACAGTCATATTAGCCAGCATGGTGAGGACATATAGTCTGACTTGGATATATTTCTCGGGTGTGGAAATTTAAGGTTTTCGCAGCCAAGCTAGCGGCATCGCGAAAATGTTAAATACCATAATTCTAGAGGTATGTGCCTAAGTCGAGGACTCTGTGATTATCGTAGCCTTGCTTACTAGTATGACGAGGATTTAGAGAACCATGATTTTGGACAGACGCATATGATTATCAGATTGTACCTTAAATGTTTTCGAACATGTTTTCTCTACTTTTGTTCCAGTCCTTCAAAAAAAAATATTATTTGTTTGTTTTGTTTTGCTTCTCATTATTTAACTTAGGAGTAGGTTTAGTTGTTTTTATAAACTCTTGTGTAACTTCTTGCTATGAGTTTCTTCTTAATACAATGAACCGATGATTTTGCTAGACCTTATCTTGTAATTGATATTATAGTTCTGGGTTTCAAAATGGTTCCTTCTTTAAACAGATAAGCAAAACAGATTTTATCGTTATTACTTTCTTGCTATTATTCTTGTATTAAATAATAATAATAATAAAACTGTCTTGATTACGTCAATCACCTACTTTACAATCTTGGTAGGAATCTAAATGTTGGTCTTGATGTAGAATTAAATTTTTATATTGGGACATGAGAATATATATATATTGGACACAGACTCTTTGCCTGACACGTATGCATGCTACACTTGATTTCCCACCTGCCTAAATACATATTAATATGTTGTTGATGTTTAAATTTCTCAAAGTCCCAATATTTCTAATATAGTAGAGTATCAGTGACTAGTTCTCTGTTTTCTAGATTAAATTCGTAAATTAAATATAAATTTCATGTTATTAGTTATGTTTACATCAATGCATATGTATGTTATACATAGGATTTCAATTCAAAAAAAAATTGGTTGAGTTTTGTGTTTGAATTTGTCAAATCTAAGACTGTGTGCATATTAACCCTTAATACTGGATTCTAAATGTTTAGTTCAATTGTTGTTTTAATTTTTTTTTAAATGTAATATTTTGGAGCTATGTACATTGTTGTATGTAGGGATATGATGTTAGGTTTATACTCTTACATGTTAGGTTGTGATAAACATTGGGTTGGTTAATATTATACTGGTTTAAATGTTAGCTTATTTCAGATTCTTGTATGTAAATGCTGAACTAAAACTGGGTCTAACCTTTCATTACTAAAGCTATAACCCTGTATATATAGTGACACCCACACTCTAACATAGTATACACTGCCATGTAACCTAACCCTTCCTCTCTATGTTATGTTCATATATCTATATAGATATATATAGAGTTTATGCATACATGTTATAATGTATATAGATACATAACTAAATCTCTACCTCTTTATATATACATATATACATGGTTAGCCATGCATGTTATGAGAAAATGAGTTGTGTATTGTAGATTATTTAACCAATATGCCATGATTAGTGTAACTTGATAGTTATTGTTTGAAACCCAAATCCTCCTATGCACTTTCATGTATATTTCACATACACACACGCCTATTATCTAACCATATGAACATGTCCACATAAACCCCATATACACACGAACTACATAACTTGTATATAATGCTAGCTTTTCCCTCTCTAACGCTATATATATAAATATATTGTGATTGGATTTCCATGCAATTGGCTTTCATTCTTTCTTTTGGTTTTGATTTTCTTGAATAGTACCCCTTATTAGATAAATGGTAGTTAACTTTATTTTATTTTGATAAGTACCAGTTTTCATATAGGATGGTAAACTGGCTTACAGTCTTGATGATTGTTATTTCTATATCTTTTCCAGTTTAGCACCCTGGATTGCTTGTGTATTTTGATACCCTATGACCGTTTTGGTTTAGCATGACTAGTATACCTAGATGAGACTTTCACTACCACCGTATGCCGTGACCCTGTATGTCATCCTTTTAAATCATATGATTTGTTTAAGTTATGGGACTTCGATTGTGGGGGTTTGACCTAGAGGGAGTATGAACATTTTAATTTCGAGGACGAAATTTTTTTAAGGTGGATAGATTTGTCACCCCCAGTTTCAGAAACATGGGTATTTTTGTCATTTTATATTTTTGAATATTTTTGAAATTTATTTTATTATTTATGATATTATTTTGGGGTTGAAATTTATTTTATTATTTATGATATTGTTTTGGGGTTATTTGAGTCGGGTTCGAATTTCAACTCAATCCTACTTGAAACGGGGACCCGGGGGGTAGTTTGACTCTAGTGGGACCCACACACTAGTTAGGCATGGCCCACATGATATTAATTTTAGTCCACATGATATTAATTTTAGTTAGTAGTTAGACTAATTATTTATGGATAGGTTTAGTTTAATTAGAGACTTAAAACTAGACTAAATTGACCTCAACCTTTAACCCATTCCTAATTTAAATCAAATAGATTAGTGGGGGCATTTTGGACATTCAAATATGGGACACCTCACCTTTTTTGGGCAGCCACCTATGGGGGGGATAAGGAGTGAGTCACTCATTCATTCATTTGTTTTCATCCACTTTCTCTCTCTTGTTCTTCCCCAAATTAATTTAGAGATGAACCTCCATTGATTTTATCTCCAAATCAACCATTTCTTCCACCAAATCTTCTTCATTTCTCTTCTACTCCATGGTTAGAGGGTGCTTGCCAAGTTTGGGGGGATTCGGAGCTCGTTCGTGTCCTTTTAGAATCTCTACGTGTCGGTATCGTGTCGGAAGGATTTTTCTTTGAATCTCTCTTCCGGAAGGTATAATCTCTCCTCTAATCCATCCCTACAAGCATATAGGAATATTTTGAACTCATAGGAAGGAACCCCATGGTTGTATCTCCATTTGTGTCCATTTTGTGTCCATTTGGAGGTCATAGGAGTGTCCTTTGTGTTGTGGTTGTGTCCATGTAGGAAAACCCCAAATTTGGACACTATGTGTTGTTGTTATGTATGAATGAATTATTACATGTTTAATCTCATATTTTGGTATTGGAGATGTGTTCTATAGTGTCTCATATATATATATATTAGTGTAGAGAGTGAGTTCCTGATATATTATGTTATATACTTGTGTTTCTTTTGTCTCAAACTACATAAATTTGTCATAATATTTATCCACGTTTTTAGTAGCAATAGCAACTTAGAAATGTCATAACTTTTAGCTTAAAACTTCGATTTATCTTCCGTTTTTTTAAAAGAACCGTATCGAAGTTAGCTTTCCAAATATATATTTTAATAAGCCAAATTCGTTCTAAAACGTTCTGTAAAATTATTTGAGTGTCAGCTGTACGAAAGACGAACGCGTTTTGGTGTTTTTGCGATTCCGGGAGCTTCCGGACACGAAAATGCGATCCGTTTAAAGTTTTGGAAAGCTAACACAAAGATCTATAACATACTTTAATCGTAGAATGAATGCTTAATTTGTACAGTATTGATTTTAAGTAGAAGATTACTATACGACATATGCATTTTGTGTATCCTTGTATGTACAAATATGTATGCATGTATATATATATATATATATATATATATATATATATATATATATATATATATATATATATATATATATATGTATATATATATATATATGTGTGTGTGTGTGTGTGTGTGTGTGTGTGTGTGTGTGTGTGTGTTAAGAGAATGTAATATAATATAGAGTATGCATAAATGATATAATGTATTCAAATATGTATGTATAGGTGCATGAATGAATGGATGAAATACAAGCATGTGGGTAATGCAAGGTATTGAAACATGTATGCAAGTATCCATATGTAAGTAACGTAATTAAGTATGAATGTATGCTATATAAGAATGCCAACATGATAGGAATGTATGATGCCATATTAGCACTTAGCACCATGTTCATATATTAAAACCCCCTTCTACATGTTGACAGTAACCCCAAGCATGAATACACATAAAACCTACTTATTGTTATGAGTAAACCCTTTGATGTATAAATAAACCCTTTTGTTATGATTAACACCCACACACACACATGCTAAATCTATGCTTTACATGTTATTTCTTCTATGTGACACAATAAACCCTTGCTAAATGTTATCCTTCTAACATAATACCCTCACACTTGAACACATTATACTGCTATGTACACATTGCCATATCCATATTCATGTATCACTCACTCCTTGTCTTTATGCACCTTGCTTGTAATAAAATATATATGAATATATATATAATGTGTGTTTGATAACTTGTGTAGCTTTGTGATTTTGTGTGAGTGTTAGTCTAGGCTTGGTTAGGCCTAATGAGACTTGTTAGTCTAGGTTTAGACCTAGTACTGCATAGTTAACCTAATTTGACTAGTACGGTTGACCAGAGTTGACCAAGAGTTGACTTTGACCTGGAATGACCTAGAATCATGTAGAATGCATAGTAGAGCTTTATTTTACCATTTTGGACCTGTTGTGACTTGTGCTATTCTAAATAGGAGCCAGACACCTCTCCTCGGACAGTACATTTCCTTTGGACATTCAGATAGCAGGCGAGTACATTCTCTGATAGTTCTCTCATTTACTTGTCAATTACTGTACTTCAGTTCTAGTTAGATGTATGTGATTCTCTGTTACAAACACGTATTTTTATTTCTGAATCCATGTATACGACACACATACTTACTCGTCTTACCTCTATTATTCGAATCACCATACGAATCACTATTCGAATCACCCTATTTGTATCTTCATATGCTGGTTGGACTTGTATTCGTCTTATGTGTTGGATTATGGATTCATTTGTATTAGATTGGGCGGAGAAATACTGATTAGACATGTAAACATATCCCCCTATTCGAATCATCCCTCTGTGAATGATATTCGAACGATAGCCATCCCTCATCTGATCAGTGAGTGGTATGCCGTATTACCTACAGCCGTTTACATGTCGATCTCGGTATTTTAAAACACACTTGGAGAATTTATTCGAATCATTGTTAGATCATCATGTGAATCACTAATCGTATCACCTTATTCGTGTCACCTTATTCGATTCACCTTATTAGAACAATGATTAGAATCACATTTGACTCTTCTTGTATTAGACTCACATTGGGATTACACTCGACTTATATTGTACTGTCTGAACTCATCATGTTACTCTAGTTCAGCTAGATCTTATTTTACAGTCTTCATTGCTATGCTTCTCCTCTTGTTTAGTTACCTTACTTTCATTGTACCTTAACTGCTTCTCTACATCACTACCTGTATAAAACTGCCATATTTATCAATATAACTGTCTATAACTGCTTTATAGTTCTCTGTCATTTACTTGGGATTTCTTGATGAATTGTACTCGTTCCCGTCCTGACTGGACCTGTTGATAAATTTTACAGATAGCTTGGAGGTTATTGCTAGCCTAGAGGAGACACAGTAGAGGTCGGAGTAGATAGCTAGAGTTTCTCCTTTATTTTCAGTTGTCTTGAGTTGTATTATGGATTACTGTATTTGAGCTTTGAGATGTATTTCTGGGTTTGTGTATCTTAGATACTTAGACTTCTATCTGCTGTATCTCTTTTGGATTTCATGTTTTTTCTATTTTCCATTATGCTCTACCTTAGATGTGATTGAGTTTACATTCTGCTATGTCACCCCCATTCGGGGAGTATAAACTGTTTAGCCTTATACTGTTAGATGCATGAGACCTAGGACACCGTTCTACCGCCGACACTGCGGCGTAGGCTGGACGTATCCACTTCTCGTACCCTTATTCTAGGGTGCGGGTCGTGACATAACCATTATACTAACACATTCCTACACAATGAACCAACATTATTACTACAGAACTAAACAATTCCAATTGGCCATGACATAAAATGGGTTCTATGAAAATGACAGAAGGTATTCGGGACAAAAATTTACCAACAGTTTGCACGAAGGAGCACCGAGGGGAGGCTTTGGACTCGGAACAAAGTGTCAGAACGCCCAAAGGAAGCCGGATACGGACACATGCATGTACGACACGCGGGGGCTGACACGCGTAGGAGGGCGTGCGCGGGCTGGGGACGGCTGGTCGGGCACGCTGGCGGGGGGCCGAACTGTCGGGCTGACGCGGGCGGGGCCGCGCCTGGGTGGGGCTGACGCGGGCGGGGCTGCGCTGTCAGTGGCCGGCATGGAGGTAGGGTACGATGCGGGCGGCCGATACTGTTGTGGGAGCGACTCGGGGACAGGCTCGGAAGGTGGGGAAGAGGGGTCTAGATTTGGAAAGGGCGGTGAGGGGAGTTCGGTGGCAGTCTCGGATCGAAAATCGGTGGAGTAGGTTGGAAGATAGGGGAATTTTAATGGATATAGAGGGTGAGAGTTTCTGTGAATATGGGAAGATGGGTTTCTGTAAGTGTTACGTAGGGAAGAGGAAGAGAAGGCGAAAACGTGGGCACGCATGGAGCGGATCTGAGAGAGAGAATCGGATGAGTGGGAGAATTCGTAAGATAGGAGTTTGGGTTTTGGGCTTAAGTCATTGGGCTCCAAAGAGAGAACTAACGAAAAAATATTAAAAGAAAAGAAGCCCAAGACAACTCAATTAATTAATAACACAAATAAAATTATCATATACAAATTATGGGCTTCACAACCTCCCCTCAGAAAATTTCATCGTCGAAATTCAACCGATAATGAAAGAGGGGGTTAGGACATACCTAGAAAAGATGAGGATACTTCTCACTCATCTCGTCCTCTCGCTCCCAGGTAGCCTCGTTTGGAGAGTGGTGACGCCAAGCTATCTTGACTAGTGGGATTACTGCACGCCTCAGTCTCTTCTCCTTGCGGTCGATGATCTCCATTGGTTGCTCTGGCATAGTGAGGCTAGGTCCAACCTCCAATTCTGAATGATCAACAACGTGTCTCGGGTCCGGTGCCTCAGCTATGATACGAGAAGACGTTGTGCACGCCTTCGAGACTGGAAGGTAGATCCACTTTGTATGCTACCTCTCCAATTCTGCTCAATACCTCAAATAGACCGATGTAGCGGGGACTCATTTTCCCAGCTTGGCTGAATCTGGTTGTGCCCCTGGTAGGTGATATTTTGACAAATACCTGATCTTCGGCCTCAAATTCTAAGGTTTGACGCCTGTTGTCCGCCCAATGTTTCTGACGGTCCTGTGCAATCCTTAGTATCTCTCTAATCATCTTCATTTTCTCGGCTGCATCTGTAACCATCTCTGGTCCCAACAGGACTCGATCTCCAACATCATCCTATGCTAGTGGAGTGCGGCAACATCGACCATATAAAGCCTTAAAAGGTGTCATCTGAATGCTGGCCTGGTAGGACAAACTGTAGGACACATGATCTCAACATATCCTCAAGCGTCTGGATAGTCCGCTCGGACTGGCCGTCGGTCTGCGGGTGGTATGTCGTACTAAACTTCAGCTGCGTGTCCAAGCTCTCCTACAAGCTCTTCCAGTAATATGAGATGAAACGGGTATCCCTGTCGGATACGATGCTGACTGGAACTCCATGAAGCCGATATATATTCGGCATATAAAGAGCTGTGAGCCTCTTGGTGGATAAACTAACCTTGAAAAGAATGAAATGGACAGACTTAGTCAGTCTGTCCACTATTACCCATATAGCATCCTTCCTTCCTTAGGATCTGGGTAATCCTATTACATAGTCGATAGTAATATGCTCCCATTTCTACTCTGGAATAGGAAGTGGTTGCAACAAACCTGCTGATCTCTGGCGGTCTACCTTCACCTGCTGGCAGATCAAACATCTGAAGACGAATTCTGCCATGTCTCGCTTCATTCCAAGATACCATACATGGGTCCTCATGTCCTTGTACAACTTGTTAGCTCCTGGATGTATAGAATGCTGCGACTGGTGCGCCTCCTTCATCAACTCATTCCTCAGATCGCCAGTAGGTATGCAAAGTCTCGTGCCATGCCTCAATGCTCCATCTCCAGCTATAGAAAATATTTTGAGTGTTCCAGCTAGTACTCGATCTCTTAACTTGCACAGTATCTCATCCTGGAATTGAGTCTCCTTGACTCTGCTGATCAGACTGGACTGCACTTGTAGCTGCATCATAGGCGAGTCCATACCTAGTACAACTGCTTCCTTCCCAAGCTTCAATATGATTTCCTCTGGTAGCATGATCTCCAATTTGAGCTTCTCTATGTCTCCAGCAAGTGACGATTCTTTGTCAAGAACATAGCCATCGGGTACCTGCTAAGTGCATCAGCGACGACATTAGCCTTACCCGGGTGGTACTGCAGATTGATGTCAAAATCCTTCATAAGCTCCAGCCATCACCTCTGGAGCATGTTGAGCTCCTTCTGAGTGAAGACATATTTGAGACTCTTGTGGTCTGTGTATATGTCTACCTTCTCGCCATAGAGATAATGCTTCCACAACTTCAGGGCAAAGATGACTGCTGCTAGCTCTAAGTCATGCGTCGGGTAGTTCTTCTCATGATTGCATAATTATCGAGATGCATAGGCAATTACCTTCCCATGTTGTTGTAGCAGATAGTCCAATTCTTTGCCCGAAGCATCAATGTAAATAGAGAATCCACCTGATCCAGATGGTAGCGTCAATATAGGTGCGGTTGTCAACCTTCTCTTCAGTTCCTCAAATGACACCTGGCATGCTTCGGTCCAAACGAACTCTTCGTTCTTCCTGGTTAGCTTCGTCATAGGCTCAACATTCCTTGCGAAGTCCTTAATGAACTTCCTGTAATATCCAGCTAAGCCCAAGAAACTTCTGATCTTCGTAACTGAGCTGGGGGTTTTCCAAGATTCTACTGCTGCTATCTTCTTGGGGTCCACATATACCCCTTCTCCTGTGATGACATGGTAAAGAAAATCCACTTTATCTAAGAAAAATTCACACTTGGACAGCTTACCATAAAGCTTCCCCTTCCTCAGAGTCTCAAAGACAATCCACAAGTGCTTCTCATGCTCTTCTTGGGTCTTTGAGTAGATCAGAATGTCATCAATAAAAATGACAACAAACTGATCCAAGTACTCATGGAAGACCTTGTTCATGATATTCATGAATATGGCTGGGGCATTAGTAAGACCGAAGGGCATAACCAAGATTCATATTGTTCATACTGGGTGTTGAATGTCGTCTTCGGAATATCCTTCTCTCGAACCTTGACCTGGTAATATCCTGACCTAAGATCGATCTTCGATAAAATGCTTGCTCCACTCAGCTGATCGAATAGGTCATCGATCCTGGGCAGAGGGTACTTGTTCTTGATGGTGATATTGTTCAATGCTCGATAATCTATGCACATCCGTACGGTTCCATCCTTCTTGGACACGAACAAAACTGGTGATCCCCAGGGCAAAGCTCCATCTCTGATAAATCCCTGGGCCTTCAGCTCGTCTATCTGGTGCTTCATCTCCTTAGCTTCCTTGGGGTTAACTCTGTAGCTTCTCTGTAAAATAGGGGATAAGCCAGGTACAAGATCGATAGTGAACTCCACGTCTCGATCAGGGGGTAATCCCGGTAGATTGTCAGGAAAGACATCTAAGAATTCCGCTATCAGGGGATGAAGGGGTCTGGGGTCTTCTGTGATGGATGTGTAGGAGACACACTCCAAGCTCTCTGGTGCTCGAGCTACTTCAAATTTAGGTCCTCCAGGTGGACTAAAGATAACATAAGCCCGATGACAGTCTATCAGGGCATGTTGCTTGCTCAACCAATCCATTCCCAAGACTACATCATAGTTAGGGAGAGGCATAACAAGTAAGGGTGCTAGAAAGGTATGACCGAAAATGGTGATAGGACAGGTACAAGTCTCTATGATGGGGATTGGTCCCCCTCCGATCATAACTCTACAAATCAATTTACTACACCCTACATCTAAATGGTATGCAGTAACAAATTCCGAAGATATAAAACTGTGCGAAGCTCCAGAATCAAATAGGCATAAAGCTGGGTGCGAGTGTAATAAAATAGAACCTGCGATGACATCTCCTTCAGGTTCTTTTTCTGCTTCAGGCCGCTCAGCGGCCAAGGCAAAAGCTTGTCCGACCCTGTGCTGGTTGTAACGCTGCTACTGGGTAGAAAGTGGACCCTTCTATTGTCCAGCTCCAGCTTTGTTGAATGTCGTAGGGCATTCCATGATCTGGTAGGTGGCAGACCCACAAGAAAGGTAGTGACCTAGTCCCTTCCTGCAGATATCTAATATGTGCCCGGGTCTCTTGCAATATGTGCAGGTGATGTTCCTCTACTGGTTCTGCTAGGGTACCTTATGCTGCTGTTGAGAGGGCTTGCTGTTATTGTTATTGGGCCTCTTGAAATTGCCCTGATGGTTGCTGCTGGATCCGGGGTGCTCCCTCTTGGTTCGGCCGGCTGAGCTGGCCTCCACATCTTGAGCCACCTTCAGCATCTTGTCATATGTCTTGGCTCTATTTGCGACAACCATGGTGAGGATTTCCTCCCGCGGCCCATGCCGAAACTTCTGGGCACGCTCCACCAGGTCTTCTACCAGGCGAGGTACAAACCTGCCGAGTCAGTTGAACTCAGCTGGGTACTCTTCAATAGTACGGTTTCCTTGCTTCAAGTCGTGAAACTGCCTTCCCATGGCTTGTAGGGTAGCTTCTAGGAAGAACTTCTTCTTGAACTGCTTCTTGAAAGATCGCTAGGATATTCCTTCAGCCTGAAATCTTGGCTCGTTCCTGTACCATATGCTAGTCAGATCCTGTAACTGTAGAGCTATAGCCTCTACCACGAAGCCGGGTGGGATTTGAGCAACGCTGAGGATGCGCTCCATGTCTTCCAGCCATTCGTCCACGTATACAAGGCCTTCGATTTCCTTGAAAGACCGCAGATTCATCTTCTTAAAGCTTTCAATGTCTCCAACTTTCTCCTGGATAATAGACCGCCAGTCAGAATTATATTTATCCAATGAAACATAAAACTTATCAATTCCATTTTTCTTACCTTGACAGGCCCTGGTTCCTTCTGTGATGAGTCGAGTGCTGCCATGGCGACATTATGGGCATTCTCCATGCCCTTCCTCATGATCGCAGTCTGCTCGCGATTCACTTTTGCTTGAGCCCTCTGGGCCTCAAGTACTCCTCGTAGCAGGCCTACGAGCTCGACGGGGTCCATTGGCATTGGTGGAGCAGCTGGAGGATTCGCGTCAGTAATCGAGAGTATAGGTCTCGGGAGAATCAGTGCAGCTGCATGCATAGTGGAGGTATATGCAACACGGGGAGTTCGTGCAGCACAAAGACGGGTAGTAGGCTGCACTGGAGAGGGGTCTGACTAAGCTTGGGTAGGTGTGTTCCCGGAGGAAAAGACCTCTTCGTCCGTAGGCCCAGAGCGAGTCGTCTTTCCTTTCGCCATCTTCTGAAAGGTTTGGATACACACATAAGCAAGGAAGCCTAATAAATCTATAAGCAAGCAAAAATATATATTACTATGTAATTTTGGCCTTATGATGTAACATGGTGAAAATCATCTAAGTGTTCTAGTTGTTTCTAGAGTCTGTTTTTCTAAAGTCTTATCTAAACCTAGGTCAAGTTACAGAACTGCAGGCTGGTCTTAGAGTAAGTTGACTTGACCAAATTACATAAATGACATGCATGGGCCACCAATAAAAACATGTCACGACCCGATCCTAAAATAATGGGTCTAGTAGGATCATGCCCAGCCTGCACAGTTATGAGATGGCGACAGTAAGCTGTATCAATCAATGTAACACAATATGCAAAATATTTGACGAAAATAAAACTATTTTATTTAAACTGAAACTGTTCTGAAATGGAAATAAGACAACAACACAATTCATTTATTACAATTTTCAAAAACAAAGAAAGAAAAAAGAAACTATGCCAACATTTATGGTTCTTGGGTTCCTGGTTCTGGTTCAGCCAAATCTGCGGGACCCAAATCAGGCCCGTAGAAAGAACAATAAGCTAGCTCCTCCTCATCGCAATCACCTAAAAATGTTGGGTCACCAGTCAGTAGTGAACAAGAAACATATTTCTTCTACATGTAGTATTTTTAAATTAACAATAAATAAAAATGCGAGACAGTTTAAGAAACTTTATATATTTTTGTAAATAATAGTAAAAGATAACAAGCAATATGGTCTCAATATCAAATATGATGCAATATTATGCTAGTATTTTGAGTATATAACAGGTCCTGTGACCGGCTGGGATAGAGGCAATATGTATACTAACGTTTTGGCCGAAACGAATAGCATACGGTACGGCTCAACCCCCTGTGTGGTAGAGGTTAGCACGGGAGAGACAAGCGAGAATTTTGGCTTTGGTCACAGACGTTATACTACTCCCCCAAGCAATCACCGAGTCAATGAGTCAGTAAGTCAATAAGTCAATATAGCAATCCAGCAATTCGTTAATCGATGTGGAGTCCGAGAGCGATCCACGGTGAATCAGTGTCACTATACTATATGAATTCAACTGATGCATAAATTTAATTATTAAAGTAAAAACACAGACATGAAATAGATATGAAACTTGCCTCAGACAGTTCCTCGACGTGGGCAGCAATAAGTAGATAACTGCTAAATTCTTAGGGATCAAAACCTAAAAGATCGTAGTACCAGATTTTAGTAACTAGGACTACACTTTAATTCTAAGGAACAACACTATGGGCCGAGTCTGGTAGGTTAGGGAACCTAAATGGAAAATAATTGTATATTATTTTTAAGAATAGATTTTATTACAAAATAATAATTGACAAAATAGTCATTTTTAAATAAAATATATGTTTTGCCGTAATAACAAATATTAAGAAAATAATTTTAAATCGTATTTTTAGAGAATAATAATTTTAAAAAATTTAGATTTTCCAAACTGATATTTTTTTTCTAATTAGAAATTATTTACCGATCAAATAGTAGTAAAACAATTTTTCTTAGAAAATACATTTTTAACCATTTATACTATTATTACAGCAACTCTAATACAATCACAAATAATAATCTCACTATATTTACTGCTTAATTTATAATTTCTATGATAACCATTATACTAACACATTCCTACACAATGAACCAACATTATTACTACATAACTAAACTATTCCAATTGGCCAGGACATAAAATGGGTTCTGTGAAAATGAAAGAAGGTATTCGGGACAGGAATTTACCAGCAGTTTGCACGAAGGAGCATCGAAGGGAGGCCTCAGACTCGGAACAAAGCGTCGGGACGCCCAAAGGAAGCGAACACGGACACGTGCACGTATGACATGCGGGGGTTGACACGCGTGGGAGGGCGCACGTGGGCTGGGGCCAACTGGTCGGGCTGACGCGGGCGGGGGCGCCTGGGTAGGGCTGACGCGGGCGGGGCAGCGCTGTCGGGGGCCGGCGCAACAATAGAGTACGGTAAGGGCGGCCGGCGCTATCGCGGAAGCGACGCTGGGACGGGCTTAGAAGGTGGGGGAGAGGGGTCTGGGTTCGCAGAGGGCGGCGAGGGGAGTTCGATGGCAGTCTCGGATCGAAAATCGGTGGAGTAGATTGGTAGATAGGGGAATTTTGGTGGAAGTGGAGGGTGAGAGTTTCTGTGAATTTGGGGAGATGGGTTTCTGTGAGTGTTACGTAGAGAAGAGGAGGAGAAGGGGGAAACGTGGGCACGCATGGAGCGGATCTGAGAGAGAGAATCGGGTGAGTGGAAGAATGGGTAAGAAAGGAGTTTGGGTTTTGGGCTTAAGTCATTGGGCTCCAAAGAGAGAGCTAACGAAAAAATAATAAAAGAAAAGAAGCCCAAGACAACTCAATTAGTTAATAACACAAATAAAATTATCATATACAAATTATGGGCTTCACAATTCTCTTGTTCTTGTTTAATATAGGAGTGGATTACTGTTTCGATGATAGACTACGGAATCCAGTTAGCGATGCAGGTATTAGTGGATGTTAGGATGATTGTGATGATTGTTGGTTTCTTACTTGCACTAGTTGTTGGATTGCTGCCTTATATTATGTAATCGTGCATTGGTACCGCATGATCCCTTACTCCGATTACTAATGTTTATATATATTTTCTACCATATATTTTATCCTGTTGGTTTTCTTCACCCGTCCTTGAGCCTTTTTTCTGGTACTTGCTGTGGTTGGCCAGACCAACCATGGATTATTTCCAGATTGCTAGTGACCGACCCTATGGATCTTCTAGACTTGACTTGAAGGACATGCTTCAGTTCCAGACCATGTAGGAACTGTGGGAAAGTATTCTCGTCTACATTATTATTTCATATTGTAGACTTCTTGAT
This sequence comes from Iris pallida, assembly GCA_029216955.1. NCBI lineage: Eukaryota > Viridiplantae > Streptophyta > Magnoliopsida > Asparagales > Iridaceae > Iris > Iris pallida. The sequence goes on from JANAVB010024994.1 coordinate 2,509,013, forward strand.
TATCATATGTGTACTTTCTGTTTTCCATATGATTATCACTTTTACTATTATTTTATTGATATTGCCTATAGATATGAGATCAGATTAGGTCATAGATTGATTGCATGCTAGGATACCCAACAAAAATAATAGCCATGATCGCAATATGACGTCTGTTTGCAAAGAACAAAAGTCTTCTAAAGAAAACGTAATTACAAACTAAGAAAGAAAGTACAAAATCCTTATACAAAGATCTAAGTATAATTTTGATTCTGGGGAAGTACAACTATAGGAATCTGATCAGAAGACGATCACCTTATCCATTGGACGACGCGATGTTGGAGTAGAAAAGCTCTAGAATTTGCTGCTGAAGCGATAGAGAATTGTCGAGAATTCTTATCAGGAGTCAATGATAAGTGTCCCACCCCTAAAAAGTGATTTTGGAACCCTATTTATAGAGTTTGAGATAACTTCTAAGCAGTTACAGTGATTGGTGTGCAGTACAAAAATACACTGATTGTGTATTGCTTTGCGCACCATATATCGTTTCATCCATTAGCGCGAACAGTTAACTTAACTACATAGGACACTTGGCTTTCTGTGAGAGAGGTGCTTGGTCATGGACAGTGTCGTGTGGACGTTCTTCGAGATTAGTAGCATGGGCGTCACGTCATCTTTAACTGCTTCTGAATGATAATTGCGGTTGATTGGTGCCAATTTGATGAATGGCGCATTCTGTTGAATGGCCCCAAACTGTAATTGGCGTTGTTTGTTGAGTCTGTGCAGAATTTGTTAATTCGCACCACTTGGAAAATGGTACTAAAAATATGTGTTTGTTAACACTAATCTTGAGATTTCCTCGTTTAGTTTACTGGCAGTCATCATGATAAGTCTTTCTAAAAAGTCGTAAAATTTGACTTCTAGAGGAAGATTGCCACATGGCTCTATTTTGTTGTTTGGCGCTATTTGAGTTTATGTCTGATCTGTACGATCCCATTTTGGCGTCAACTGTATCTGTCAAATATCTTCCGTGAGCGCTGTACGTGCAAAACTCGAGAAAAAGATCTTCTCGACTGTCGTGCTGTCAGTCATCATGATTGATATGACATAAAGTTTTGCCTTCTTGAGGAGTCTTTGCTATGGGTCCTGGCACTATCAGATGGATGGCGCTATTCAACAATTGGCACCATTGTAATATCTGATGGATGGCTATTCAACAATTGACGCCATTTAATAGATCATGTGCGCTAATTGTAAATCGCGCGATGCTTTTTATTGAAAATATCTGAGCTTCTACAAGATCCCCTTCAAAGTTTTCAAATTTTTAAAGTTTTGAAATGTGAAATACTTTGAATAAGAAGCATGCCATAAATTTTGCAGAATCTTAATAATTTTATTGTCTTGATCCGTGCGAGATCTGTGCAGATTTTGAGCGGCGGCTTAGGGTTATAAATACCCCACTGTTTGAGAGGAGAGAGTTTTTCTCTCAAAAGCTTTCTCCTCTCAAATTCTCTTCATCTTCCTCTTCACTCGTGCTTTTGACATTTTTTGATCGGCAGAAATGGCGCCGAAGAATTCTACGGTGGAGAAGGGCAAGGGTTTGGCCGGAGCTTCATCTCGAGCACCATCTCCGAGGGTGCCAAGGCATGCTTCTCCATCGGCTAGAGCCGAAGAGGCAAATCCTGCTCTTGGAGGTGAGAGGTCGATCGGAGAAGATGAATAGTATAGTCGGCGTGATTTGTAGTCGGTACGAACCACAGCCTGCACCAACCACCTCTTTCAGAGTGTTGGTTGGCACCGCGCTAATCTTAATACGCGTCACATCTTTCAGAGTGTTGGCCAACAAACGTGCTGAACATGGTTTCATGAATCGTGCGCTCTTTGTTCACTCAAAGTGTGCGCGCTATGCACAATGATCTGAAAACAATACGCGCTCTCTCTCTTTCAACAGAGAGCGGATTGTGTCGTACAAAACAAAATTATCTTTTTGTGTGCAGAACATAAACTGTCATGTTATGTACGCAAAGCAGAGACTATTACTCTGTGTGTCGCGCCATCCATTATTTGCACAGAACTGTTTTGAAAATAAAAATCACGTAAGTTTTCTTCACTTATAAGAGCGGTCTTTCATGATTCTGACTCTATTTTCTTTTGCAGTTGACCTCAAGGAAGATCCCCACGTCGAGATATTGGCTTCCGCTTTTCGTGTCTCGAAATATCGTGAAGACTTATCACATGTCATTTCTCGCAATTTGACCCTGATATACTGGCTAACAGAAGAACTCTCTTAGAATCTCAGGATGACAAGACGCTATTGTGCCTGATGAATGGTAAACCTTTCTTGACTTCGGATCAAGCTCCCCACAAGAAGCCAGCTTTTTTGTTTGGAGAGGCAATTGGAGCTGATTCTCAACCTAAGTCAAAATGGGAAGCTAGGATCTTTAAACGAGGAGATAAGTTGATATACCATCCAGATATGTCAAGGAATCTATCTCTGTCTCGGTATGCTCATTCTAGCTACCCTCGAAAAATGTTATGGGATATAACTTCGTTCCGACAAGCCAAGGTTTGGATGGATATGCCACAAATTTGGGGATAAGAGAAAGAACATATTCTATAGTTCTTGTGAAAAAAATAGCATGCATTTGAGGGGTCTAAAACCGAGTTGCGTGCCATCTGAAGATTCGTCCTTGATGATACCGGTTCGGATGCCTTTCTTCAAAAATACTTATGGTGCAGCAGGAGGGGTATATCCTTCTCTAACCCCGAGGCTGACGGGTTTAATGCACCCTGACATTAAATGTTGGAATAGACTTTCTGTATGGATCATTGACACCTTCACTGCCAAATTACAAGAATTGGGACTCTATGAAGCTGTTTTAACGACCTCCTGTGGTTTCTATACCAACTCTAATATGTTCCTTGTCCTGGTAGAGAGATATAATAGCAAGACTGGCACCTTTGCTGCTCCTCATGGGGAGATAGGCTTTGCCCTTCATGAGATACAGTTTTTGTCGCATTTGCCAATGGGTGAAAATCTTTATGAAGAGTGCATGCCTACGGATGATGAACTGAAGATTTTGGCTAAGGGGAATCCCCAGATGATTGCAGTTTTTAATGAGTTGTTGTGTCACTTTATGATCTGCAATCTTTTCAAGAGTAAGACGCCCGAAACGTGTTATACATCCAAGTGTTTGATATATCTCTTCTTGGGTCATGACACAGAGAAGAAGGTACAAGAACACTTGGGTTGTGACCCATGTTTCTTTGAGCCGTTCGATGATTATACATTAGAAGATTGATACGGGAATCCGGATGTGTCGACAACACACTAGAAGAAGACCGACATGGTGACGCCGCTGGTACCTCTGTTGAGAGTTACATATGGTAAGGTGGTATAACCATGTCTAAGGAGGCTACCTTGGCGGGCTTCTTCTCTATCTGGCTGAGACAGTTTGTGGTCCCCGGATCCAGTACACTTGATCGCATACACCGTGGCGTGTTGTTTGTCGTAGTGCGTCTGGTGTTTGGGTATAGAATGGATATTCTTTCCACCATAACTAGCCAACTAAATATGTGCCTTCACGGGTTCACGACCCTTCTGATGGAGAAACCTGATTCTCGAAGCGATTTCCCATATACTGAGATGCTGCTCACATATCTGTTTGGCTGGTTAGTGCTACACCATCCTTCTTTGATGGACCCTGCTCTTGGTACCAGTAGAGCTTTATCAGGGAACGTCATTTATAGATATGCCAAATCTATGTGGAAGGAAAACTAGCTATTTGATTATAGAAAGACACTAAATTGAGGCTCCAACTGTAAGTTCTCCTGTGTTTCTTCACCACTCGGGTGCAAAACTTGCTCGACTTCTTTTCGAGATCTAGAGACTGTTGGTTCTCGTCCACCTCTAGTAGCCTTTTCCTGGTTGGTCATGATCAGACCTTTGCATTTGGTATATCAGTTTAAGAACATGTGCTATCTAGAACCGTATCTGCCCAGCCGGTTCGCTAATCAGTTCGGCTATGACCAGATACATGTTGGAAATACGACTACCTGCCTTCAAGCCTCCGGGCTTTTAATTGAAGGGGCTCAAGGGTGGAGGTATTATAGCGTGAGAGGAACCAATGTTGTGTTTACCATGCCCTCAACTACCTTTGAGGCGGGCCCGCGTATGTTAAATACATACGCAAATTTTTATACCTCAGTCAACACCTTCTTCAAAGGTTATTCTATGACAGATAGCTTTATTGGCATAAGAAAAGCGCATGAAGGACTTCCGACTTTTGTAGATTTAGGAAAAAACGAGAAGAAGGCTCCCGCTGATGCTCCCTTAGAGACTGTACCTGTCAGTTTCCATGATGAGGTACAAGGTGCATTGTGTGTCCCTCTCAAGAAACGGAGGGGAAAATCTACCGTGAAGGGAGAGAGCAAAAAACAAAAGACTGGAACCTCGTCTTCTTAGTCAGCTCATGACGAACCGTTTTCTCCTGCTAAGGGGAAATAGAAGAGGAAAGAAGCGGTTGTCGTTGAAAAACCTGTGGCGAGGACAAGGGCTTAGTTACAATGACTCGAAGGTATCTCTCTTGAAGATGAGCTTTCTCCTGGGAGAACATCATCTTTCACGGGAACAACCCCATCTCCTAGCCAGAAGGAGAGCAGGAAAGTTATTGAAGAAAAGAGCAGAGAGCGGGTTACTCCTAGAGAATCATAAGATGAACCTTCTGCTTCTGTTAGATCAGCTGAAGTATCACCTTAACACTTCTCAAACGTAAAGCAAGGAGAAAATTAGTGGCGTCTATAGTTGTGAAAGAGAAGGCTGTCACGACCCGCACCCGCTTTTCAAACGCGAGCTCGTGAGAAAGCCAGCTACGTATCGAGCGGACTCCAGCCTGACTCAAATACGTAAACGCTGTTAACGCTATGGTATACTGCCAAATCATGGCAATGCGATCTATATCTCAATCCACAATAAGAAATATGAAACATGAATAAACACTATGGGTCGTGGTCTGCAGCCCACTAGCATATATGTCCGATCAGACTCTAAAGAAAGTAACAAGAGTCTAAAATGAATCAAAAAACATGATAAATTAAGAAAGCACGAAAGGATAACAACGTAATAATGATACCTGAATCCCAAAAGCAGATCATCGCATCCGAAACCCACAAGCATTGCAAATCCTTCGCAACCCAGAACTACTAGCTAACTCTACACAACCGCTAAACCTGAGGAGATCATCAGGTCCTCAGAGTACATAGCAAGATACATAATATACATGCCTATCTAACAGTTTTATCATGTGGAAGAAAATAAACAAGAAGAAACAGGAACACGATAAATGACTATGAACACGAATACGAACACAAACTCGAACACAAACACGAACACGAACACGAACACGAACACACGAACACTAGAACAACTATGCATAAATAAACTGCCGGATGAACGAATACACGAGATCAATGGAAGAACCAAACCCTCATCCCGAGTGTGGACTCACGGGTTTAAACTAAGCACTAACCCTCGTCCCGAGTGTGGACTCTCTGGTTAGCTCACGAAAAGGCACCCTTGTCTCGTGTATGGACTCTCTGGTGCAATTGGTCAACCCTCGTCCCGAGTGTGGACTCTCTGGTGCCAATAATCACGACAAACACCCTCGTCCCGAGTGTGGACTCTCTGGTTGTGTAAAACGATAATCAAGGCTATGACAGTTCACTACACTCACTCGTTCTATGACACGACTCAAGCACGGTACTGACAAGAAACTCCAAGTGCGAACCACAAGACCAAACATGAACACGGCTATATGTAATGAAACAATTCAAAGAATAAAATACGAAAAGCACATGTCCATAAACAAGCAAAACTGGGAAATGAAATACAATACATGTAAATAAAACTGTAGAGGAAGGCAATGTATACTTGCCTGTGGTCCTTGCACAAACTAGTCACAATTCGAGGATGAGGGGATGTTGATCTAGGAGCTGTCAACCTATAACACATATTGCACCATGAACCATACACGAAAACTATAAATCAATTCTAATGTTCTAGTTCTAAATTCATGGAATAGTGGCTAGTTGGGTTACTAATCTAATAATAATTAATTCTAGAATAATTCACTTAAAAACCTAATATAACCTAATAATAATCTGAATATATTCTAAACATGCAAGTTTGGCCATCAAAAGTCATGTTTCCAATTTTGAAAACCATGGCACGTAAATCGAGGCGTACCGTTGACTATTTAGTCAAACGTTGTGAACTTTAGATTTTGAAAGTGCACCTTAGTAAATTTTAGCACCACAAGTGTGCTGGAATCAACCGTGCCGCAAAATCACGCTTTGTTCAAAAGATATCGCCGTTATGGCTAATCGTGACCAAAACGGTGATCAACCGATCAATTCTGAGTTCAACAGAATAAATAAAATACTAAATGAACAAAATAATTTTTGGGAAAAATTTACGTCGTAGAGCTCTGTGTTATCTTTCCGAAACTTCAAACGGTTCGTGATTTTGATTTCTGGTTCTCCTGAAATCTCAAAAACACCGAAACATGTCAAGTTTCAGACAACCGACACTCTACGAATTTTCCAGAAATTTAGAAATAATATCTACGAAAATAAATTACATATTCAGAAATTTTACCTCAATATGAATCCAACGAAAAAAATAGCGCGTTAAAATCACGTTGGAGTTGACGGCAATCGCTTCGGGAAGTCGAAAATCCTAGATGAGTTCTCCCACAAAAAGCTGCTAAAATTTCTAGGTTTAACGAATATAATAATATATATATAGGAGAGAGAGAGTCGGTGGGCTGCTGGGCGCCGACAGGTGGGCCCAGTGCTGACTGTACAGCTGACTGTGCAGATGACTGTTTAATTAGTTAATTTAAATGCAGAAATCGTTAAAAACTTATTTTAACTCCAAATAACTCCAAATAAATATCAGAAAAATCCAGAAAATTGTAGAAAATTATAGAAAATACATTTAACCTTCTAGAATATAAATAAAAATGTTTTACCTCATATTAGTCCCAAATGGCCTCATAATAAATATTGAAAGCCTTTAAAAATATATAAACCTTAATGAATAAATACTTAAATATTGCCAAAAATTATTTAAAAATTCTAGAAAATATAAAATAGCATAATGAACCCTAAAAAAATATTTGGGGTCAATATATGCTCATAGGCTTGCACAACAAATTCTAGAGGTCTTAGAAAATAGGTTTTTCCTATATTTAATTATCTAAAAATCCCAAAAAAATTGTAGAAAAATACAGAAAATATATTTAACCTAATAGAGCCTAAAGAAAAATATTGGGTCTCAAAATAGTCACAAATGACCTCAAAATAAATTATGAAAGTCATTCATAAATATAAATCTTCATCGAATAAATATTTAGACATATATAAAAATGTCTAAAAATCATAATAAAATATAATATAGCTATAGAATGAATATAGACCCTATCTAGAGATCATGTGACCACAAGATGGTCATAACTCACCTGTGGGCTTAGTCACTACTCCAATAATCATAGAAAAATTAAATGTAAACTAATCAAATAAAAAATATATATCACAAAATTTCGGGAAGAGGAGTTACAAATCTACCCACCTTAAAAATAATTTCTTCCTCGAAATTCTAATTCATACTATCCCTTAAAATCAAAGTCTAATATTATTTTAATCTCCTCAAATTTAATCTCTCAAAAATATTTTATGGCCTTCTCTAGTCATTTGGTATTTATGAAATCTCGAGGACTTCTACTCACCTTAGGTCACACTACTCCCTTGGAACAATGGTCACTAACATCTTATAATCTTCTAACCAGTGACTAATAATTCTACCAAAATATCTAGGACATATGGTATCTATAATCTCTCATATCTACAAACAACCAACTATTCAATAGTCAAGCAATATTATACTGTAACTTAAGAATTTCTGATAAATCCTAGACAGCACGATCGTTCGTCACTCTGAAATAGGGAGGGACGAGAATCAATGGTACGAAAAAGCAAGGAAGAATAATCGAAAGAAATTATGGAGTTTCAAGAACGGTATAGAAATTTCTAAAAGAATTTTCAAGTAGAGTGGATTGAGATTCCTAAGGGTTCAGTCATATTCGCAAGCTCGTGCCAGTGCAGTTACGTAACCAGTACGATATGCTCTGACCTGCATGGGCCACCAAAAAACTTGTCACGACCCGCATCCGCTTTTCGGACGCGAGCTCGTGAGAAAGCTAGCTACGTATCGAGCGGACTCCAGCCCGACTCAAATACGTAAACGCTGTTAAGGCTATGGTATACTGCCAAATCATGGCAATGCGATCTATATCTCAATCCACAGTAAGAAAAATGAAACATGAATGAACACTATGGGTCGTGGTCTGCAGCCCACTAGCATATATGTCCGATCAGACTCTAAAGAAAGTAACAAGAGTCTAAACTGAATCAAGAAACATGATAAATTAAGAAAGCACGAAAGGATAACAACGTAATAATGATACCTGAATCCCACAAGCAGATCATCTCATCCGAAACCCACAAGCATTGCAAATCCTTCGCCACCCGGAACTACTAGCTAACTCTACGCAACCGCTAAACCTGAGGAGATCATCAGGTCCTCAGAGGACATAGCAAGATACATAATATACATGCCTATCTAACAGTTTTATCATGTGGGAGAAAATAAACAAGAAGAAACAGGAACACGATAAATGACTACGAACACGAACACGAACACAAACTCGAACACAAACACGAATACGAACACGAACACACGAACACTAGAACAACTACGCATAAATGAACTGCCGGATGAACGAATACACAGGATCAATGGAAGAACCAAACCCTCATCCCGAGTGTGGACTCACGGGTTTGAACTAAGCACTAACCCTCGTCCCGAGTGTGGACTCTCTGGTTAGCTCACGGCAAGGCACCCTCGTCCCGTGTGTGGACTCTCTGGTGCAATTGGTCAACCCTCGTCCCGAGTATGGACTCTCTGGTGCCAATGATCACAACAAACACCCTCGTCCCGAGTGTGGACTCTCTGGTGTACCAAACAACCCTCGTCCCGAGTGTGGACTCTCTGGTTGTATAAAACGATAATCAAGGCTATGGCAGTTCACTACACGCACTCGTTCTATGACACGACTCAAGCAAGGTACTGACGAGAAACTCCAAGTGTGAACCACAAGACCAAATATGAACACGGCTATATGTAATGAAATAATTCAAAGAATAAAATAGGAAAGGCACATGTCCATAAACAAGCAAAACTGGGAAATAAAATACAATGCATGTAAATAAAACTGTAGAGGAAGGCAAGGTATACTTGCCTGTGGTCCTTGCACAAACCATAGTCACAAGTTGATGATGAGGGGATGCTGATCTAGGAGCTGTCAACCTATAACACATATCGCACCATGAACCGTGCACGAAAACTATAAATCAATTCTAATGTTCTAGTTCTAAATTCATGGAATAGTGGCTAGTTGGGTTACTAATCTAATAATAATTAATTCTAGAATAATTCACTTAAAAACCTAATTTAACCTAATAATAATCTGAGTATAATCTAAACATGCAAGTTTGGCCATCAAAAGTCATGTTTCCAATTTTGAAAACCATGGCACGCAAATCGAGGTGTGCCGTTGACTATTTAGTCAAACGCTGTGAACTTTAGATTTTAAAAGTGCACCTTGGTAAATTTCAGCACCACAAGTGCACTGGAATCAACCTGCCGCAAAATTACGCTTTGTTCAAAAGATATCGCCGTTATGGCTAATCGTGACCAAAACGGTGATCAACCGATCAATTCTGAGTTCAACAGAATAAATAAAATACTAAATGAACGAAATAATTTCTGGGAAAAATTTATGTCGTAGAGCTCTGTGTTATCTTTCCGAAAATTCAAACGGTTCATGATTTTGATTTCTGGTTCTCCCGGAATCTCAAAAACACCGAAACGTGTCAAGTTTCAGACAACTGACACTCTACGAATTTTCCAAAAATTTAGGAATAATATCTATGAAAATAAATTATATATTCAGAAATTTTACCTCAATATGAATCCAACAAAAAAACGGCGCATGAAAATCACGTCGGAGTTGACGGCAATCGCTTCGGGAAGTCGGAAACCCTAGATGAGTTCTCCCACAAAAAGTTGCTAAAATTTCTAGGTTTAACGAATATAATAATATATATATAGGAGAGAGAGTCGGTGGGCTGCTGGGCACCGACAGGTGGGCCCAGTGCTGACTGTACAGCTGACTGTGCAGATGACTGTGTAATTAGTTAATTTAAATGCAGAAATCGTTAAAAACTTATTTTAACTCCAAATAACTCCAAATAAATATCAGAAAAATCCAAAAAATTGTAGAAAAATATAGAAAATACATTTAAATTTCTAGAATATAAATAAAAATGTTTTACCTCATATTAGTCCCAAATGGCCTCATAATAAATATTGAAAGCCTTTAAAAATATATAAACCTTAATGAATAAATACTTAAATATTGCCAAAAAATTATGGAAAAATTCTAGAAAATATAAAATAGCATAATGAACCCTAGAAAAATATTTGGTGTCAATATATGCTCATAGGCTTGCACAGTAAATTCTAGAAGTCTTAGAAAATAGGTTTTTTCTATATTTAATTATCTAAAAATCCTAGAAAAATTGTAGAAAAATACAGAAAATATATTTAACCTAATAGAGCCTAAAGAAAAATACTGGGTCTCAAAATAGTCACAAATGGCATCAAAATAAATTATGAAAGTCATTCATAAATATAAATCTTCATAGAATAAATATTTAGAAATATATAAAAATGTCTAAAAATCATAATAAAATATAATATAGCTATAGAATGCATATAGACCCTATCTAGAGATCATGTGACCACAAGATGGTCATAACTCACCTGTGGGCTTAGTCACTACTCCAATAATCATAGAAAAATTAAATGTAAACTAATCAAATAAAAAAAATATATATCACAAAATTTCGGGAAGAGGAGTTACAAAGGCTGGGGTTTCTCCTACTCCATCCTCGCTAAGGCAGTCTTCTGGTCCTCAAGTGTCATCATTGCCTTCGCAAGAAAGATCTCCGTCGTCACCTGGAGGTGTACCCTCTCCGAAAGGTGATACCCTTAATTTCTTAGTCCAACAAGAGTTATTAGATGTTAACCCTTTGGCTATTTGTATTGAGCTTTCTTCTTCTCCAGAACTTCCACAGGCTAGCGCATCGGCTCCAGCCACTTCTGTTGATGTCCCTGCGATTACTGTTTTGAAACCAACGACTACTGAGACCGATATCCCCTTTCAGCTAGGGCACTCACAATAATTATTTCATTCGGTCTGATGTCTTCATCGGCTTCTGATGACGCTTCAAGAGCCATTGCTCCTGGAGAAGTGTCAGTTCTATTTGGAAGAATTTGGAGTCGAGATAGAGAGGAGGTCGCTTTGAAGGTTCCAGCTCCTTCTATTACCCAAACTCCTGAAGCCATTATTTCGAGCGAGCTACCCTCTAAAGATGAAGACAATATAGAGGCACTGCGGGACTCTGACTATAAAGACAAGCAGATTTATGAGGACATTGCTGACACTGTCCAAGATCTTGAGAAGGCTGAATTGAGCCGAGACCAGTTAGCAACCCATGAGGGTCAAGATTTGGTGGCCAAAGGTGGCCAAATTATAACTGAGGGTGATGAGCACCATGTTGAAGATGAGGGCGACCAGAGTCCTGATGGAGATGGAGGCAGTCAGAGTCTCGACGAACCCATCGATGACGAGAACTCTAATGTCGACATTGAAGGCAACGGAAGCCCATCTAGTAAAGATGAGGGCAACGAGAGCCCGACTGAAAGTGTTAAAGATGACAAAAGTCCCAAAGATTCCAAGGGTGATGAAAACCTTGACACTGATATTGGGGGGACTCGAAGCCCCATTGAACTTATTTATGAAAAGAAGCGAGCAGAATTAGAAGCACAGGAAAAATAAGCCATTTATGAGGTTGGAAAGATCCTCGCTCTGTCGGGGACTAGAAGCGGTCAGGCTGAATCGAGAGCTAGGGGCAGCCACACTGGTTCAGAAGCTGGGAGCAACCGTTTTATGTCCGGAGGTTCAGAGGCAGGGAGTAGTCAGGTTGGTGCACCAGTATCTGCTTCTGTATTGGAAAGGCTTTATTCGAAAAGAGATACTCAGCCTGTCAATAACCCTTATATTCCAACAAGCCCGGGTAAACATATAATTTTATTTACCATTGTTTTTTTATCTAATGATATGTGATATAATGATTTTGATTTGAATTGCAGAAAGTCATGTAGGGACACTCGCTAAAGTCCCACTAGCTTCTACTACATTCAACATTAGTTTGGCTCTGGCTCCCTTGGATGCTGGGAATCTTGCACCACATACCATGGAGGGGAGTTCATTAGGGGCGCTTATACTGAAATCTCTGAGTGCTGATGCTACCCCGGTTGACAGTGTTTCTTTAGCCTCTATAGAAGAAGTTGTTTCAGATACAGTAGCGACGCCTGGCGTGATGGCGGTGATGGGTAGCATTATCCGTACTTATATGGATACCTTCTTCAATTCTTGGCACAATTGGCCATAGAGAAGAACAATTCTTATGATTTTGTAAGGAGGTCTTCTCGTTATCTAATTTACTCCATGCGTAATCTTGGTGACATAGAGAGGGCAAATGCCTTAGAACAGATTATGTCAGAGCTAAGAGAACCTATCCAGTCTTACCAAGATCTGATCAAGGAAAATATGAACAGACAAGTGGATGCTGAATGTGAAGTCATAGCTCGAGAGCATGAATAACGACAAACTGCTCTTGACAACACTATGGCAGCATTTGTTGTACTATCTGGAGAATTAGAGTTTGTTATAGTTGAGGCCATCTCTTCTATTGAACTTTATAAAGCTGAAGAAGCAGTTAAGGAGAAAGAAGTATCTGAAGGTCAGGCTCGTATCCAAAAACTGGAAGCTGAACTGGCCCGAGTCCATGCATCAGTCACAGCGGCTAGAAGACGTCAGGAGGAAGTTATAGAATTGCGTCAATTTGCATCGAGCCGTTTGGAAAAATTGAACAGACAAAGAGGAGCCCGAAATGCAGAGATGGAACGTCATATCTTGTCGATGCGGCCATTAACACCAAAATTCATGAGAAACCTGGCCAAAAAAGAGTTTTTGCTACAAGAGTAGAACGCGTTGAAGCTTTAAAGAAGATAATTTTTGACCTCAGTACTCCGCCTCCATAATGAAACTTTCAAGAGGCAAAATGAATGTAATAATCTTTTTGAACTATCTTTATCACATTTTGAGAAATGTAATAGTTCGTGTTCTTATGATTTAAAATAAAAATGAAAAGCTGTTGGTTTTGTGACTCTATTACTTATTATATATATGTTTGAGACACAAGCAATAGATAGAAGTATAGAAATACATTCAGAGGTACTGGACGTGTCATATTTCTTAAGAATAACATCTTATTATATCGGTTAGAGGTATTGTGGACATAACATAATATAAATTGATGTGACATTATTTCTGGGATGATATTATCAGAGGTAATGTGGATGTGATAAGTCGTTGATACAGATAATATAATACAGAGGTAATGTGGATGTGAATTTTTATATCTTTCGATTATCCTTAAGCCAACTGGGGTTCAAGAATAAGATATCTTTTAAAACGACTGGGTTTCAAAAGTTGATGTTGTGATGGATGTTATGGGTTAATCTTTTGGGGATGTACCATAAGATCTGAGTTAGACTTTACTGGGGGATCTTTTGAGGACTTATTATCGATGGATTTATTTATGAAGAAATGAATAAAAGATAATAATTCGAAGATTGTGTATGTACAATATTTTGCTAGAAAATACAATACATGCGTTCAAACTGTAGAATTGATGGAACCTCTAGAGGCGGGTGAATAGAGTGCAGCAAAAAATATTTACCAATTTAGAAACTAAGTAGGTGAAGCAAATATGAAACTTAAATATAATAAAGTAAATCAATAAGTAAGTGGAGACAAGAAAGCAATACACAAATACCAAGGTTTATACTGATTTTCCTCTGAGAGGACTAGTCCAGTTTGCGAGAACTCTTGCTAGCTATAATCCACTATTTTGAATAGAGATTACACCACGTGCTTTACTTCGAAGAACACGCCAACTTCAATACCGTCATATTTTTAACCAAAGCCCACGATCAAACTTCGAACACCTTTTTTGAAGAAAGCTTTTATACGCCAAGCTTGTACAAGTCGAATACTCCTAATCGAAAACCACTAGCACTAGAAGAATGAGAGTTATCTTGGAGATTTGAAGATTTAAGCTTTTTAAAGTAGATAGAAAGCTTAGAAATAGATAGAGAAGAAGAATGAATGAGTGAGTAGAAATAAGAAATTCTTCTCTTTTTATAGGATTTTCTAGGACGAGTTCGGACAGAACTCGGTAGGCTAACGTTCAAAATTTTGAACGTTACAAATCCAAAAGAATAGAAAAATACAGCTGAATAGGAGTGATCCTAGTTCGGTCCGAGTTCGGGCAGACCTCGGCCCAAGTTCGATTACTAGGGTTTCAGGGTCATTTTGGTTTGGGTTGACTTTTGGATTTTGGTTTGGTTTGGGATCAGTAATTGAATTAGTTTGATTTTGGTTCAGGATAGAACTTCTAAATGCCAGTGATCCCGACGCACAACTTTCTACACTCAATAAAAGAAAAATACAGAATAAAGTAAAAAAATACAGTTGAGATGAAATCTATGATCTTCTGTTTCTTTTCATATTGAGCTCGAGTTTTAAGTCAATTACTGAAATCGGTTTGAGTATGGCTGAATGAGCCAACAATCTCCCCTATTTTGATAATTTGACAAAACTACGATTGATACTTAAGAAGCTTTTCAGCTCGATTTGGAAGAAGACTTGATACGGTACAGAAGGTACGGTAGTATCTTTGGCTTTGAATATTGGTACAATGTATTTGCTCCCCCGTAATGTCCGTAATGTCCGATCAGGTCTTGTTACTCCCCCATAACAAAATATATAGGCTGAATATCTAAAAAAGTCTAGAAAAATAAGAACTCCAAAAATAATTTAGATCATAACTTCAAACTGTTAGTCATATGGCACAATAACTCAACGGACTAATAATAAAGAACATTTTTCAGTTTAAGTATCTATCGTACTACTCCCCCGTTTTGTCACATAAGCAAAATGATATAACGATTTAATAATAGTACTCAGCACAACCAAGAGTAGAGCATAATATTAACAATAAACATTAAATAATACAAAGTGCTGAAATAGTAAATACTGATATAAACTGAAGTAGTAGAGAGTTCATACAACTAGTCAAATAAACTGAAACTTATAATGCTTGAAAGAAGAATTTATCACTAATACATAGTCATAAAAAAACAAAAAAATATGACTAGTGATGGTCTATCACAAGGAAACATATCCTCAATAATCGTCCTCATCATCATCAGCAGCACCTGTCGCCCTAGAAGAACCGGTCTCAGCAGAACTGTTGGGATCATAACGGGCACTAGTAGGGTCAAAGTATCACTGAGCCTCTGGATCATCATGCGATACCCAAGTCTAGTGGGATCACAAACCATAGGAATAGGACCACTAGGGTTGTTAGCAAGGCTGTATGAAATATCCCACATAGAGTTGGATATGGCCTGAAGCTGAAGGGTGGTACGAAAGTCCATAGACAGAAACTGATCCATCATGAGAGCCTGACTCAATAGTAACACCACCGGAAGGATGAGTAGAATGGGTTGTCAGCAGCTGATGGGTCAACTAGAGGTGGAGGAGGAGCCTGAACTGCAGGAGCATGAGTAGTACGACGATGCTCATGAAGATAAACAGGAGCACCATCCTGTGGAAAATCCTCAAGCATAACCTCAAAGTGCTGAAATATGTAAGGCAGATACAACGCATAGAGAAGTCATCACAATTTCTTGCGACTCCTTTCCATAGCAGCGATGACAGTCTTAGGCAGACTGAAGGGGACAGAGGAATGGTGATGATAGATAGCAGAAAGATCCAAATGTGAAATCTCATCAGTGGTGGTATTCTTTGGAATAATGGAAGAGAATACCATTCTATGAAGGTCATAGAAGTAGTTGTTCAAGTGTCTAGGGCAAAGAGTGCCTTGAGGTCGAGGGTTTGTTGCATATAGCTTATCACGAAATAAATCAAAAGTTGTTCCAACAGAAAATTGCACCGAGGTGATATCAACTAATGCTTCCCGAACATTGGGAATGTTTAGCATAATTACCAAATCACTGGCATCAAACTCAATGTCAATTCTGCCAACTTTTGATTTTACCGTACAATTAGTGACCGATAAATTACAATAGAACATGCGAATTGCTTTTGAATATATTGAAAAACTAGATTGAACTAAATCTAGTAACTCAAAGTGTTCAAAAACGGTTATGTGATCAAAAAATAATATGAAGTTGATAGGACAACCCAGGCAAATCTTTCTTTGATGAAAGTCACTAAACCATTCATTTGATGCATCTTGTGACACAAAAATAAAATCATCAAAGAAGTCACCATTCGGTTTGGAGGGACTGAACAGTGAAAAGGAGGCCGTCTCGTGAGGAGTAGAGGACGAACCTTCATCAACTTTTCTCTTCTTTTTGGAAGAATGAGGAATTTTAGGAGCCATAAGAAATTGAAACGGATGAAAAGAATGAAAATATACTGAAATTGATGGTAAACAGTGGAAGAGAACTTCGAGAGAGCTATGATTCCAAGTTTTATGATCCTGAGAAGCTTGGAGGAAGGAGAACTTGGAAGTTAGGGTTAGGGTTTTCGGTGGAGTTTTGGAGAGGCATGGTGAAGAAGATGATGATATGAGGGTTTAAATAAAGAGGAAACTCCACTGTCCAGCTTCTGTTCTGATTCACCCAGACCGAGTTCGGTCCGAGTTTGGCCAAAACTCTGACCGAGTTTAGTCCCTGGGTAATCAAGATAGACTTCGGAAAGTGTGTGATAGAGTTTTAACGTAAATGTGAATTTAATTAGAAATAGTTGTATTGATGAAAAATAATCAATACTATTTAATTAAAATATTTTAGAAGATTATGCTGGTTAAGCATAACTCTGGCCATATTGCCAAGAGTTCTATTCTTTCTCTCCACAACGCCATTCTGTTGAGGAGTTCTGTAGCAAGAGAATTCATATGATAGCCCATTTGAATCACAAAAGGATTTAAACTCATGGTTATCGAATTCTCCTCCATGATCACTTCGTATCCGAGTAATCATGAATCCTTTCTCATTTTGTACCTTTTTACAAAAAGATACAAATTCAGAAAATGCCTCATTTTTATTTGCAAGAAAGTAAATCCAAGTATACCGTAAATAGTCATCAACTATCACATAAGCATATAGCTTACCGCCAAGACTGTCGACGCTACTTGATCCAAACAAGTCCATATGTAATAATTACAGAGGTCTAGAGGTACTTACAACGTTTATTGATTTGAATGATGATTTAGATGCCTTGTTCTTTTCACATTCGGCACAGACTATATCTTTCTTGAAAGTAATATCAGGTAAGCCTCTTACCATTTTCTTGGTGGACAATCTTGTAATAGTATCCATGTTCGCATGTCCAAGACGCATATGCCATACCCAGCTTTCGTCTTGAGTTGTGAACAAACACTTTCCTGTACTATTAGTCTTCTCTGACAGATATAGTATGTATATGTTGTCCTCTCTTATTCCCTCAAAGGAAGTTATTCCAGAAGTTTTATCATAAATAAAATATTTATTCTTAACAAAATTAATTCCATAACCATGATCAGTCAGTTGACTAATACTTAGCATGTTATGTTTAATTCTATTACTAAGCATACATCTTTAATAGTGGGCGATGGAGAAGTACCTATGTCACCAATTCCAATAATATGTCCTTTCAGGTTGTTCCCAAAGGAGACATAGGCTTCTTTCTTCAACGATAGAGTTGCAAACAATGTGTTATCACCTGTCATGTGCCTGGAGCAACCACCATCGAGAATCCACTTGCTTCTAGCGGGAGGAGGAAGGTCCACCTACAACACAAGTTGAAGATGTAACCTTTGGTAACCACTTTCTTGAGGGTCCTGATATGTTAGTTTTTGGAACCCATACATACACATTTAGGTCTACTAGCTTTCTAATCTTACACTGGTGTGATATATATCCTTTTATACCACAATAGTGACATATAGCAGAAGTGTTAGTGCTAGGTGTAGTTAGAAGATCATATATATACGTTTTTGAGGATGTGTGTTTTATTATTGTGTGAAAAGGTATACATATAAGCATGGCTTCTGGCAGTTCTAGCAGTGTTGGTCGTGTTGTGTTTGTGCTTAGCCTTGTGACTTGTGTTCACCTGAGCTATAGGTTTGACAACCTGTTTACCCAGCTTAATCTTTAACTTTTTAGAGACGTCATAGGCTTCATTGTATTTGGTCGTGAGTGTATCTATTCTCTGAGCAGCAATATTGTACTTCTTTTTCTCTAGTTCATAGAGATCGATAAGTTTTATATTTTCTTGATTGGCTTTCTCAAGCATTTCATGAGTATCATGTAAGCTTAACTTTAAAGAAGTAATCTCATTTGTGTCACTAGAAGAATCTTTAATATCTTTTAACATTTGAGATTACTTGATGTCACGACCCGCACCCTAGAAATATGGCACGTGACGTGGGTACATCCAGCCTACGCCGCAGCATCGGCGGTAGAACGCTGTCCTAGGTCATAACATCTAACAGATAAGGGTAATATACAGTTATACTCCCCGAATGGGGGTGACATAACACAATATAACTCAACCACATCTAGGATAGAACAGGAATGAGATAGAAAGATAAAGATAGATAACAACCAGGAATATAACATCACAGAGATACAAATCCAGAATCTAAGTGACTAAAATAAATACATCTCAGAATATCTCAAAGTCTAGTACAGTAATCCCAAAATAGTAAGATAATCCTAAACTAATGAAAGTAACACCAACTGCTAGCAGGTCCAAGTCACTAGTGATGTCTAATGCTGCACCAAGAGGGATAGACACCAGAGCCTCATCATTCAATGTAAAATTTTCAACAGGTCCAGTCAGGACGGGAACGAGCACATATCTCTCAAAACAGTTCATAGCAGGTTAGGAGTATAAATCATGCAATAGAGTAAAATATAGGAAGTGCTGAAAAGGAAGTACGAGTAAACAGGAGATATTTTGTAACTGAAAGTAAATACATGATAGTAGAGACTGTAAGTGGCTACGTGATTTAGAGCATAATGGTTATGTAAACGGCTTGGGGGCACATGAATACAAATAAAGAGGCACATTTATACAGCTACTGGGGATAGTGTTCACATAACCAATTCTACTCACCCCGCCCCAACCAGTACACAAGGATCCATTCAAGTTACGTTATAAGCACATGAATACAACTAAGATACGTGAACTCATGTAATGAGTAGTACATGAGGCACGTGAAAGCACATGAGAACATGTAAAAACATGAACTAGTACGAGTACAAGGAGTACCTGATGCACATGATAAAGTACATGAACATGAAATACCCGATGCACCCGTAAAGGGATAACATCTCAGGAAAGGATCCATATAGTACTAATCCGTGAAGATACGTGTCAGCATCAAGTAGAGTAATCTAGAGCAAGAATATAATCCAGATAAGTATGAAAAGATCAGAGAATGTACTCGCCTGCTAGCTGAAAGTCTGAGATAAAAATACTGTCCGAGGAGTGGTGTCTGGCTCCTATTAGAACAGCACAAGTCACAACGAGTCCAGAATGGTAATAATATGCACTACAATGCGTTCTACATGAATCTAGGTCAATCTAAACCAAAGTCAACTCTTGGTCAACTCTGGTCAACCCTAGAAGTCAAACTAGGTCAACCAAGTCAAATCTAAGTCTCACTAACCCATTCTAGGTTCTAACAATCTACTCTAAGTTGTACTATGGCTAAATAGCCTATTAGGACCTCTATCTCACTCTATAACCCATATCACATATCAAGACACTACACACACTATATATACAATATATATATAGATCACACATACACATGAATATGAAAGCCTCTATATATATGTATCTATGACAATGCCTATTCAACTACAAAGTACCATTCACTTATATCACATTCATCTAATATATGCATATAGGAACTAATGTCACTACAATCATGCATTGTTATATATAGGTATACAAGGGGGAAATACAAGTGTTGTGTGTGCATTGATACAAGTGTGTAATGACAGAAAAAGGAAAAGAAAGAAATCAGTGCAGTGCTATAATTTCAGAAAATAGAAACACATAGCAATGAGGGAAAACATTGAACTAATGACAACCTACATTAAGTTTACAGTGAATTGGGAACAGGGGTTAACATATTACAGTGTATTGTCATGAAGAATAGGAAGGGAATTTCAGTTTGCAGTAAAAGAAGGGAATACAATGTCATGCTTACACTATTCAGTTTTAAGAGTAAGTTTGCAGGATGCATTTGGTGATCATGAACACTAGTGCAAGCATTCTCCAGTTCTTAACAGTTAACAGTGAAGGTTATATTTGCAGGAAGAATAAGTAATATCAATGAGCTATTCACAAGGTGAAATCTGGAATTGAACAACATTCATTGCAGTCCTACAGTCACCACATGTCTCAGTTATAGGTAACAGTGGCAATATAAATGGGGTATCCTGTGTACAGGAAGGGAAAATCAGTTTAATCTTGAACTTATCATTTCAGTTCAATGACAGGTTCAAAGAACCAATTGTTCACAGTAAAGTAATAAAGGAATCAGTTTACAACTTAACATCATTTCAGGTTTTCATGAAGTAAAGGAAATCAATTTTCAATAGTTCAAGGGAACTATAACCCAGGTTCCAATCATTCCCAGGTAATGAATAAACTGGAAACACAACCATATCTTCTCAGGTTATACTGTGTAAAGCAAATCTCATGTTTTGTGAACATCAAATCCAGGTTTCCTGAACCAATAACATACCCAACAGTTCAATGGATCCTCAATCTAGTTAACAGTTCTCAGGTTTGTTTAGGATATCAAATTTCAGGTTATCAAGACTGAAACACAAGCTAATACCAAACTCAATAATCAGTCAACAG
This sequence comes from Iris pallida, assembly GCA_029216955.1. NCBI lineage: Eukaryota > Viridiplantae > Streptophyta > Magnoliopsida > Asparagales > Iridaceae > Iris > Iris pallida. The sequence continues at coordinate 2,530,201 of JANAVB010024994.1, forward strand.
TTAACAAAAAAAAGGAAAGAAATCAATTCAGGTTAACACTTAATCTCAACCAGTCCTAGTAAATAAAATCTCAGGATTTGAGGGGAAAACCATTTCAGTTTTGAACCAAAGGAATCTCAGGTTTTAACTTGGTATCACAGTTTGACAGCAAAAGAAGGGAAGAACATTGAATTCCCAGGTTTGAGTTTACTGGAACACATCCTGTGTGTATCAGAACACAACATCCCAATATCAAATCATACCCATTGCTCAAATCCCATTTACACATTCCCAAGCCCAAATTCGAATGCCAAGGCTAAACTAACATAATTTATGATGTGTAGGTTCCATTTTAATAGATAAAACATAACAGGAAGAAGAATTTAACTGTTTGGAAAACTTAGATAAAACTGTATCAGACAATGTATCAGGAAAATTCCAAAACAGTGTTCGAATCCCAAATTACCACATTAAACCTAAACTATTGTGTAAGCAAATGCAACAGGGGTTTAGACATGATAATTAGGATCTAGCTAACCATTAAACATCATTTAACAATCATTTAAATACGATTTAACATTCCAAACAGATACTGCACACGCACACAATCAGCCATTTCCCGTGCATACCCGAGAACGTGTCCGACACGACACGAGGACTCGTGAAACTTGGCGAGCCTCGTGTCAGTTAACACCCCTACTCCTATACCAATTTTCGTGTGTCCACGATGCGTGTCCAGCGCGCAGTAGCTCCCGAGTAGCAGGGGAGCTACAGTGCCGCGCGCGCACGCCCGCACACGCGTGTCCCGTGCTCCCCACGACACAACAGGACACGAACAATAGCACACGACACTAGGGAACCCTAGACGACACCTAGATCTAGCTTCATATTTAAAAAGATTGGGAAAACTCGATCGAGCAGTCCTTTGGGACATTTCGTCGAGCACCTGGATCAAGCTCTGATACGTGTCCGATACGGACACGAAACGAGCTCGAAACCTAGGGTTTGCTTCCCATACAGTTGGTGAGGGCTAGGGGACCTTAGAAATGATTTTTACTGGGTTTTAGGAGCAGTAGTAAGGATTATACCTATTGATGTTCCAAGCTCCAAAAAAATACCAAGGAAGAGGATCCTTCAAAGCACCAAAGCTCCTCAAATTGTGTGCTCCCTGTCAAAACTCAATCCCAACAGCAAGAGAACAATATTTAGAGCCTATAGGAATTTGTTTGAAGGAAAAAGGACCTAATTTGGATTTAATATGAATTTATGAAGATGGAACATTACCTCTTTCTAAAACTTGGTGAAATTTCCTAATGGAGGCTAGTCCTAACTTTGGGAGGGGATTAAATAGGATGGGGAGGATCATTTGTCCAGCCATGGGCTAATTAGAATTAGGGTTAGCTACTTGGTGGGCCTATGGGCTTTAAGCCTATTAGTCATAAAATGACTTGTGACTTCACAAGCCATTTCCATATGAAACTAACTCCTAATTTTACCAAATTAATTCCAATGGGTTCATCCTCATGAACTTAAGTCATCATAGGTTTTCAAATCCTAATCACAAAGTCAAGACCTAGGTTAGCCACTAGGTTAGTTTTCAAGGTCAACTTAAGTCAAAGTCTCTAAACACCAAAAACAATTATTCTAAAAATCACTCAAAAATCAAAATAATTATAAATAATAATAATAATTCAAATTAAATTCTAAAATTTTGAAAATGACCAAAATACCCTCATTTGGAAAACTGGGTGTTACACTTGAAAACTCATATTTTACAAATTTTAGCTCCATTTTTAGCACTTTTGTACAAATTCATCATTTTCCTCTAATCTTCTAACAGATCAGTGAAAGCATCAGACAGTTCATCAAAAGTAAATTCTTCATAGAGATGGTTTGATATTACCTTAGCATCTGTAGCCATAAAGCAGAGGTTTGCTATGTTGCGAGACTTCTCTTCTTCTTTTTCAGAGTCACTAGCTTCGCTTTCACACCAGATGCTAGTGTTAGCATAGTTTCTAGTCGAAGTCCTTCTCTTGCTCAACTGATCATGCCTACTTCCCTTTCTTATAACAGTTCAATCCTTCTTGATGTGACCTGCTCTTTTATAGCTGAAGCAGATCATTTCTTCATCATCTCTGGAATCTTTCTTTTTCTGGCTTGACTTCTCATATCTAAGGAATCTTCTGAAGTTCCTTGTCATGAGGGCCATTTGCTCGTTGTCTGAGCGTTCTATCTCACTTTCATCGTCGAAGGCTGTCTTGTGGTTATCTTTAAATGCTATCACCTTCTCTTTTGGAGCTGACTCTTCGAAATCTTTAAGGTCTAGCTCATGCGTCATAAGCTTTCCCATAAGGGTTTCAAGAGACATTGTTGTGAGGTCATTTCCTTCTATAATAGTCGTTGCATTAGGATTCCAGTTCCTGGTTAGCCCACGAAGCACCTTGCGAATCTTCTTATGATTGTTGTATTCTTTTCCAAGGGAGGATAGAGGATTAACAATATCTAGAAACCGAGTAAACATGTTTGTAATAGTCTCATTAGGCTTCATTTTGAAGTGCCTTCATGAGTAACCGTAAGAAGTTTCCAAACCTCGTGAGACGTAACACATGTTGAAACTCTGTTAAATTCAATTCCATCTACAACACAAAATAAAGCATTGATAGCTTTTACATCAAGACTGGCTTGTTTCTTTTTATTGTCGGTATAACTATCGAATGGTTTTTCAACTAGAACACCCTCTACCACAATGGGTAGTGGTTTTTTTATAACCATTAATGACAATCGACCATAAATTGAAATCAAGAGACTTGAGGTAAAATCTCATACGTGTCTTCCATTACGTGTAGTTTGTGCCATCAAATAGGGGTGGCCTATTTGTTGATTGGCCTTCACTATTCCTTGGATATAAGGATGCTATATCTCAAGGAGTTTTAATCCAACTAGAGATAAACTGTGCCCTAATACTAATTGTATGATCGATGGCACCTCTAGAGGCGGGTGAATAGAGTGCAGCCAAAAATATTTACCAATTTAAAAACTAAGCAGCTGAAGCAAATATGTAAATAAACTTAAATGCAATTAAGTAAAACAATAAGTAAGTGGAGGCAAGAAAATAATACGTAAACACCAAGGTTTATGTTTGTTTCCCTCTGAGAGGACTAGTCCAGTTCGCGAGAACTCTTGCTCGCTATAATCCACTATTTTGAATAGAGATTACACCGCGTGCTTTACTCCAAAAATACGCCAACTTCAACACCGTCATATTTTTATCCGAAGCTCACGATCAAACTTCGAACACCTTTCTGAAGAAAGATTTTATACCCCAAGTTTGTACAACTTGAATACTCCTAATCGGAAACCACCGGCACTAGAAAAATGAGAGTTGTGTTGGAGATTTGAAGATTTAAGCTCATTAAAGTAGGTAGAAAGCTTAGAAATAGATAGATTAGATGAAGAATGAATGAGTGAGTAGAAAGGGGAAATTCTTCCCTTTTATAGGATTTTCTAGGACAGAGTTCGGGCAAAACTCGATAGGCTAACGTTCATAATTTTAAACGTTACAGATCCAAAAGAATATGAAAATGCAGATGACCAGGATTGATCCTAGGGGACCAAGTTTGGTCCGAGTTCGGGCAGACCTCGGCCGGAGTTCAGTTGCTAGGGTTTCAGGGTTATTTTGGTGTGGGTAGACTTTTGGATGTTGGTTTGGTTTGGGATCAAAGATTGGACTGGTTTGGTTTTGGTTCAAGATAGAACTTCTAAATGCCTGTAATCCCGACGCACAACTTTTTAGATTCAATAAAAGAAAATTACAGAATAAAGTGAAAAAATACAGTTGAGATGAAATCTACGATCTTCTGTTTCTTTTCATATCGAGCTCGAGTTTTAAGTCAATTATCGAAATCGGTTTGACCATGGCTGAATGGACCAACACAAACATGGTATTTTTTTAGAAATTGGTCGTTTATAGGCATCATAGCTGGTCGACCATCCATCCCGGTCAACTGATAATCTCCATTAGAGAAAACTTTGCTTATGACATAGGGAGCTTCCCACTTTGGCTTGAACTTGCCTTTGCTCATGTGCGTCATAGTCATAGGACGTCTGATAGTAAGAACTTGTTCACCCTTTTGAAAGACCCATACTTTGACTTTGTGGTTGAAGGCTTTCGAGATACGGGCTTGATATAGCTCAATATGCTGTTGAGCTAGCAACCATTTGTCATCGAGCACGTCGAGCTCTTGAAGTCGAAGGCGATCATTATTTTTTCCCGTTAGTTCATTGGCGATAGCTATTCTCAAGGATGGAATTTGAATTTCCAACGGTAAAACAACTTCACATACGTTCACTAAAGAGAAGGGTGTACAACCAGTTGGGGTACGTACAGCAATGCGGTAAGCCCATAGGCATTCTACAAGCTTTTCACTCTAATTACGTTTATTAGCAGAAAGGAACTTCTTGATAAGCTTGATGATTATCTTATTAAATGCTTTTGCTAAACCGTTAGTTGTAGGATTATAAGATGTAGAAGTAATGTTGTTGATTCGAGTATCATTACAAAATCGAGTAAATGCTTGACTTACGAACTGAGGTCAGTTGTCGTGAATGATTCTTCGAGGAACGCCTAATCGATAAATCATGTGATGCTTGATGAAGTTGATGGCGTTGCTTGTCTTAACTTCAGCGAGGGGAATAGCTTCTGCCCATTTTGTTAAGTAATCGGTTATAGCCAGGATGAACCGATGTCCTCGTGATGATGGTGGGTTAATAGGACCAATGACATCTATACCCCAAGCTTCAAAGTGCCAAGATGCTGCAGTTGGATGTAAGAATTATGATGGTTGGTGGATGAAATCTACATGGATTTAACATGCTCTATATTTTTTTACATACTCAATTGCATCCGTCACCATAGTGGACCAATAATATCCCATGCATCTAATACGATTCTGTAGTTTAGGACCAGGCTGATGTGCACCGCAGATACCATCACGAGCTTCACGCAATATCCATTTTGCTTCATCACTCATGAGGCAACGTAGGATCATGTTGTCAAAAGATCGACGGTAGACTGTCTTCGAAGAGTGATTGTAAAAAGTATCAGAGTGATCGACGATGAATTGTCGTTTCTTCTTTAGGGTCTTCTGGTAATATGCCATGTACTGCGAAGTCGATGAAGGAAGTCCTCCAATCTTCACTAGTAGAGCAAATTTCGACCACATTACTGAATTCAATGTTCAAATTATGCTTGATATAGGATAATTCTCGATTAGTGATGACGATTAATTGTTATCCTTTCAAAGGAATAGCTAGTACTACTGCTAGATTAGCGAGTGCATCATATTTCATATTATATGCTCGGCGTACATGTTTAATAAAGAAACCTTTGAATGATATAGCAAGTTCAGCTGCTGCCTTTTGGTAGAGGATGAGATCTTGGTGCCGAACCTCATACGTACCTCTAACCTGGTTGAAAATCAGTTTTGAGTCTTCGTATACTTCAAGATAATCGATATCCAGCTGTTTAGTTAATTGAAGAAAGATAAGCAAAGCCTTGTATTCAACAACATTATTGAAACATCGCTAGTCTAGAGAATAGGCTCCCTGAATGACTAGCCCTTCTGGAGATACAAGGACATCTCCAACTCCAGCGATGGCGATACCGTTAGGTCCGATTCTGGATGTACTATCAAAGAATATATGCCAAGCGGGTACTCCTTCTGAAGTCATATTAGACTCTAGAGTTTTGTCGAAAATCTCGTCATAAAGTTTTGAAGTCTCAGGAATTGGATGAGCAACCAAGAAGTCAGCTAGGGCTTGACTCTTGACAGACTTCTGCGAGACATAGAGCATATCATACTACGCTAACAACATCGCCCAGGTAGCAAGTCTGGAATTGAGTGTACTAGGTTTTTTCATCATGACTTGCAAAGGATTGACTCTGGAGATAACATGGATGGTTTGACCCATGATGTAGTGACACGTCTTCTGGACAACAAATATCAAGGCTAGACATTCTTTTTCTATTGGACTATATCGATATTCAGTACCGACCATTGTGCGACTGAGGTAGTAGATTGCTTGCTCATGGCCTTCGTTGTTGTTCTGGGCTAGGAGGGCACCGAGAGAATGATCCATTGCTCAAACGTACATCAAGAAGGGTTTTCCTGTGATTGGAGGGACTAGGACTGGAGGGTTCATCAAGTATTGCTTAATGTCCTCAAATGCTTGCTGACATTCATCAGTCCAAATGAAAGATACACCTTTCTTTATCAATCGATTGAACGGTCTACAGCGTCCAGAAAGATTTGAGATAAATCTCTTGATATAGGCAAGTCATCCTCGAAATCCTCGTAGCTTCTTTAGGTTGTGTGGAGGACGCATCTCTTCAATGGCTTTGAGTTTATCGGGGTTAACGTGTATACCTTAGAGGTAATAACGAATCTGAGAAATTTGCTAGTAGAGACACCCAAGAATGACTTAGTTGGATTCATCTTGAGCTGATGTTTACGTATTAGGTCAAAGATAGTTTTCAGATCTTGGATGTGATCTTCCTTTGAGCGAATCTTATCGACAATATCGTCGACATAACATTCTACTATTTGCCGTAAATGTTCATGGAAGACCGTACTTATGGCCCGTTGATAGGTAGCACCGACATTCTTAAGACCGAACGACATGACTGTATAGCAGTAGACACCAAAAGGAGTGCAGAAGGATGTATGCTTTTCATCTTCAGGATTCATCTTGATCTGATTATAACCAGAGAATTCGTCCATAAAAGACATTCGTTGAAACACGCAGGTGTTGTCGATCATGATATCAATAATTGGGAGAGAAAATTCATTTTTAGGGCAAGCTGCGTTGAGGTCTCTGAAGTCGATGCAGACTTGAACTTTTCTGTTTTCTTCATAACCGGGACAACATTAGCCACCCAGTCGGGATGCTGTTCCTCCCTAACAAAGCTGCAGGCGATGAGCTTCTTGACTTCAGCTTCTATAGCGTCCATCATATCAGGTCAAAACTATAGAAGCATAAAAAAGTACAACAGTTATAAAAGCACATGAGACCCAAAGTTGCTGCGCACATCAAGTAGCAGAAAAGCGCAGTGTATAAAAAGATATACTTTATTAAAATCATGATTACAAAAGGTTATTACAGATTCTTCATGATTACATATAAAGACTATCTACTCAGCCTATAAGTGTACAACCTACAAGTGCGTACCACTCTTCTTTGCCAGAGCGAATCACTTCCTCGTCAGAGCGAATCACTTTCTCGCTCCAATATGGCTTATGAAGCAGTTATTGAGCAGAACGGAGACACAGCTCCTCGTGAGGTTCACAACGCAACCTGTGGCTCTTTCGGCATAACAAAGTGCCAGCCGTCGACCCAAATCCAGTATCTTGGGTCTCAAAGACCTCCAAGATGTTATTCAGGTTTGAACCCCCCATGTCACACGTTCAAGTGCGTTTCGAAACTTGAAGTTGTTCTTCACCAATACTACAGCTTCTTTGAACGAAGATGTCTACAACCAACAATTGAATTATGCAAGGCCCACGGCCGTCTGAAGCTAAGTCGAGATTGAGCATGATAGGGGAGTGTTAAAAAGCAATGAGGAAATGGCTTCCCCAAAAGCTCCCCTTTATATAGGTTGTGTGTGGTCCAACCCGCATGTAACTCCTCTTCCCGAAATCTTGAAAATATTTTTATTTTATTTTATTTTGATTTAAAAGGTAATTTTTTGGAATTTTATAAATATTTTAATTAAATAGTTATTACGATAGATGGCCTTTGTCATGGTTGAGATTTGGAGTATAAGGTGACTAGAAATTATGGCACGGATAGTATAATTGTGTGCCTTGACTAGTGTTTTAGTTATGATAGGGATGGCTGAACCATAGGTGCGTTCTAACTAGGAAAACCAGGCCAAGTTGCGACTTAACAAGCCCATATAGGCGATTAGTATAGGCGATTAGTATATTCGAAGACGCCATGTAGACATATTTTATGTGTGTACGGATACTTTGTATTTATTTCTAGGAATTAACAATATTTTCTAAATGTTTGATATACGTGTAATATAGGCATTGTTAATATTATATGGCCTTTTCGAATGTTCGTACGATTTTTCTGTGGACCCATTTACAGCAGGAGTATAGTCCACCATATACTATAGAAATATATAATACTTGTATGTACATATTTTTAAGTGTGAGCCCTACACTAGGGAAGATATATTATTATGATTTATTTTTGGATTTTTAAGTATTTATACATATATAGGAAATATATGTATATAGAGATAATTATGAAGAAAAACAAAAAAAGGAAGAAAAGAAAAAGAAAAAAAAACCTATATGCTGCATTGTTCACCAACCCGTTAGTTCAAACCAAGCACAGTAGGCCACCCCCCAATTCGACCCAAAGGAAAGGCAAACTCGACAAAAACTCATTCCTATATAGATCGAGAGAGAGAGAGAGGGAGAGAGTCGATATCAACAGAACCCTAGCCGCACATCCCCCAGCCCTGGCGACCTTTCCCTAGCCGCCACCACCGTCGTCGGAGGCTGGTTGACGCATGGCCAAGCAGTTCTTGGACAAAACAGCAACAGCCATAGCAGAGCAAACAGTGCCCGACCCAATCTTTATGAAAAGATTGCTCGTCACACAGTGGATCATTTTTCGATCTACTTGTTCAGGTGTATAAAAAACACATACAACTCTAATCCCTTTCAATTAGTTTGTATTTAATCGTGTTAGTTAGTCCAGAAAAGCTTCACAAAATCTCAAGAAAAACTATTCTATGACAGAAGAGAAAAACAGTCATAGTAGCCATGTTTGAAGACCAATCATTGTCAACCTATAAATAATTGATTAGAACAAATTAAATATAGTTTTAGACTACATAACCAAGATTAAAACTCAACAATTAGTTTATTTATTTGCTTATTATATTCTGTTTTAAACTAGATGAAAGTTAGACAAAAATCTGTTTTCAAAACCCCCAAAAACTACGACACGGGGTCCGTTCCGACAATCGGACGACATGTTCGCGAACCAAAATCATCGAAAGGTGCGTATCGATTTCGCGGACTGTGGGCTTTGACGGAATTCGAATTGGTCGCATGTGCACGACGAATTTGATGCGTATCCGTCGAAATTCATCGTATCGGCCTCTTTGCAAATTAGTCAATTACTTCGTGTACGTTCTCCAACTCGGGACAAAACTTGTGCCAACAGGACCGTATCATTTTTCTAGTCATGTATGCCAAGTTTGGTCCAATTCTGAAACAGTTGACCGAATCGCCATTTTACGGGCCCTACGATCCGACTTAACAGGCGAAGTTGTGTACAGCCCTCCGGAATCCAACTTTGGATATACGGTTGGATTTGTCTCATCAAACCAGACCTGTAGACATATAGTTTGATGACTTTAGAGACTATAGACTCTGGCACACTTTTCGGTGCAAAGCGGGTCCAACGGCGGACATCGTTTTGACCCGAAATAACCGTTTTGCCCCTGTATCTAGAATTGGACTTATGGGTAGGCTATCCTAGCTAATTTGACTATTCTGAACATGTTGGTAACATCTGTTTCAGCATCCGGAGTCATTTGCAGGAGTTGGAGTTTTGTGGTTCATTGGTTGACGAGTTGCTTATTTAGACGTGATCGATTCTACACCAGGCAAGTATATCTTGCCGAACTTATACAATATTTACATGTTTCCTTTTCTATTGTATTTCTTTCCACATGGTTATATGCTTCTCATATTGTGATTGGTTTGTCATCGACCGCTTTACTTATTTTCTATATTTACGTGCACGTCTAGGATATTATTCATTTCCTTTGCTTGTCTATTGGTTTTCTTCGTGTTTATCGTAGCTTGTGATAGAGTTGCCAGTTATGCCATGTTTTCTTGATTGACTTGACTTGGTCGTGATTGCTGGACTTGGACATGTCTTGAGTATGACCTGACCTGACTTGACTTCTCGATTGGGAGTATCTTGCATTGTACTACAATTGAGATATACTATAGATTGGGAGTAACTTGTATTGTACTATAGTCTATTGGATTTTACTTGACTCTTGTATTCCTTTAGGAGAGGAGATCGATACTAGGATTGGCTATTCTCGATTAGAAGTAGCTTGCATCGTACTACAATCGAAACATACTATAGATTGGGAGTATCTTGCATTGTACTACAATCTATATGAGTTATTTGATTGATTGATAGCCAAGTCTAGTATTACATTTCCATATGACTTGTCGTTTCTTAGATATTCTTCTTACACTGTTCTTATCCTTCATACATGTTATTTATTATTATATTAGTAGGCATATTTTATGTATCTTGCTAGTCCCCGGAGGACCTGATGATCTCTTCATTTAGCTGATTGTACGGGGTTAGTTAGCTGATCAGGACGGTGGTTGATTATGTCAGATTCGGGTATCTTCGTGATTACATATTTATATCCGTTATATATATTCTGCTTGTTAGCTTAGTTTTATAGACTCACGTTATTTCTTGGAGTCTAATCGGACATATATGCTGGTGGGCTACAGACCATGAATCATAATTGTTCATTCTTGTTTTATATGATTCTTGTGGATTGAGATATAGATTTGTCTTGCCATGATTAGACATATTACCATAGTCTATACAGCTTATACGTATTCGAGTCAGGCTGGAGTCCGCTTGATATGTAGCTGGCTTGCTCACGTACTCGCGTCCGGAAAGTGGGAGCGGGTCATGACACCGCACGCCAAGTGGAAGCAAGTCAAAAGCTCCGAGTTAATTGGATGAACTTAGAATTCATCACCATGAATCTCATTTAATGAATTCTTTGTCTAGGTCTTTAGTCACCTCTTCTCGAGCCCCAAAAAGTGGCCGCAATTAAGGAGACTTTGACTCAGTCGCCCCAAAAGCGCAGTGACTCGTCGCCAGAAAATACGTAGTGACTCGTCACCCAAAAAGTGCAGTGACTCGTCATATCAAAAGCACAACGCTTCGGAGACCCAAACGCGTAGTGCCTCAAACGAGGCCCATACACTGTGCAATCACTTCAGCATTAATGGCACGTCAGGTGAAGTGTCAGAAGATAGTAAATAACAGCTATCAAGTTGTCAGAAAGCAGTTGGCAAATGTTAGCCAAAAGCACGTCTTTTGAACAGAAATTCCAAAAAGCACGGTCAATAGGATATCCCAAAAGCACAGTCAATTAGACGTCTAAAAGTGCATCCTCAGAAGGCGTCCAAAGTGCTGCTTCAATTGCGTCCAGAAGTGCAGCCTCAGTGATGGTTCGACGCGCACCTCTTTCACAAATGGGGCACTATGTCACGTGGCTAATATGGAAATCATATCTTTTCAAATACAATCAAATCCAGTTCATTCAAACTGTCCCCAGGTTGTCCAGGACCATATCTCTTTACACACAATTGAATCCATTATGTTTCAACAGAAAGACATCTTTTGAGCAATGTGCACACGTAATGTGTCATTGACTTAGTCATATTGATGAACGGGTGTTAACCACCTAAAATCTCAGCAACAGAGAAATCTTAACAATTGCCACGTGTCAGCTCAGTAGCAGTTCCAACAAGACAGTTACAACAAATTCTCCGAGAATCTCGTGCGCACAGCGCTCCTGTACGCCAAAACCATGTACATATCATACATGTGCATGCCTATAAATATCAACAGACTTCCTTCATTCACGGTGTTCAGAAAATTTCTTCAACTACTTCTTGTTTGGCAACCCAGATCACCACTCAGTCATTTAGAGAGTCAGAGCTAGTTCATTTTGTCGTCAGATCGTCAACGGAGTAAACCAGCCACCACAGTGCTCGATCTCCATCGTCACACTTTTCTAAAAACAATTGTACTTAGATCTCATGTTAAGGAGTATTTTTACTCTCTTTTTAACGCTTGAAATACAAAGTTCTTTAACTTTTTGTTCATGGCAAACAGAAACCGTCGATGTTGCTGTTAACAGGCTTAGCGTTTGGCATAATGTTGAGCTTATGAGTAGCGATCTGAGGATCTAGTCCCGGCATATCCTCATAGCTCCAAGCGAACACGTCAATATACTCTTTAATGAGCTAGATCAGTTCTTACTTGTCTGTCTCAGGAAGACTTTTTCTGATGAAGATAGGCCTTGGAAAAGCTTCGTCTCTGACATCGATCTGGATTAGTTCATCCTTAGTGGGTGTTTTAATCTGTTCGAAGCGAAGTTCCCATTGAGTATCTATCCTTTGTGTCCAAGGCTCGTTCTCTTATGTCTCGGTGAAGTCATTATCGTCTTCTGAAAATTCAGTTGTCACCATATTGGCGGATAGAGTCAGTCGATGGATATCCCCTACGCTGGTGTCTGAGTCCCATGAGGAGGAGTCAAAAGAAAGAGACCGTATCTCTTTGTCTGACTCAGATCTATCTGGTGTTGTGATCGATGTAGTATAGCCTAACCCATGCTTAGTTTTAGTATAGTACTGTGATGTCTTTCCTTTTGGGGCGGATAGTCGAATAGGAATTCGTCTACCTTTACCTCCGTTAAATCTAGACCTAAAATTGCAACCCATTTTCCCAATAATGTTTTTGGATTGTCGACTATAATGACGCAGTTGTATTCTTTCATAATCATCGTTTTCAGATTCGCTATTGAGTACAGCCCTTTGATTACGTTCTCTGTTGAAGAGAATTATATGCTCATCATCATTCCGAAGGAATTACAAAGAACGAGTTTTGTACAGGTTCAAATGCTATCTCATCCTGGAAGGGTTGATTTACTCCCAAGGTGAGAGGCTCGAAATTATCCAAAATTTCTAAGTAATATTGTTCGTAAAAATCGACATCGATATACTATAAAGGAGGTATTATTTTATTGATACTTTTTCTGCTTCAACAATATTTCTGACCTTGGCTGAAGACATCACCAAGTCGATAACAAGAGGAGAAGAAAGAGAAGTGATAGACTTGTTACGACGAAGGTCGATAACAAGAGGCTCAGAAGAGGTGAGCTCCCTTTGTTCCATATTTTCAGTAGGAGGGGAGAGATTGATGGTCAACATTTGAGAGGATGAAGGGCGAGAAGTGCGTCCTTTGACTGGGATCACCAAGTCCTAGTCTGGGTCATCCTTTTGGTCTTCTTCTGCGCCTATAGCTAATACAACCTTCATGTATTCTTTTTTGTACATCCTAGTCTGTATAATAGGATTCGACGCTTCAAAAATGATTAAGATCAGCAACTTCCTTCTTGATCTCTCCATTGTCATCCACGTACTTAAAGCATCGGTGGAGAGTGGACGATACAATAAAATGCTCATGCAACTACGGCCTTCCTAATAATATGTTATAGGAAATATGACAGTCAATCACATAGCAGGTGACTTTCGTACGAAGATTGCCAATTTGGATTCTTAAACGAATCTTTTCCATTGGTTTGCTCCTCCCAGAATTGAAACCGAGAATAGTTGTAACCGTCGTTGAGAGGCTACGGATTAGAATATTCAAAGAATCCAGAAGAGATTTCAAAATTATGCTGAGTGCGGATCCGGGATCAACAAGCATGCGATCTACCTTCATTTTGTCGACATACCCAGTAAAGTAAAGAGGTTCATCATGCCGGTTGTCTTCTAGCAGTATGTCATCTTGGAAAGGTGATATTTGGAATTATTTCCATCACACTATGACATTGAGGGCATGCTACATGTTCTCTATCTATTTTTATGAGATGTGCAAGACAAACATCGGCTTACATCAGGGCTTTGCTTAATGTTTTTCGAGTTTCCTTTGTGAGACGAAGGAGCTCAAAATTGATAATCTTGCTGGAGTTTTGGCTAGTTGAGCCAATATATCAAAACTATACGGCTTTTTGAGATCGTGTAGTGGAGTTTTCTTCTAGTTTTTGTCGAAGCGAACCTGCTGCTTGCCCTTGTCAGATGCTGTCGGCTTGGAAGGGCCTGATTCTAGGGGTGGGCACGGGTCGGGCCGGGTCCAAATTTTATGGATCCGGACCGGACCCGTTAATTGGCGGGACGGGACGGGACGGGTCCAAAAAATATTGGAACCGGTACGGATTCGACCCGTTCGAAACGGGTCCAAACCGAGCCAAGTCGCGGGTCCAAACGGATCCAAAAAAATTCAAAAAATTATAGAATAGTAAACATTTACACATGTTCTATTATCTAGAAGAACAAAACAAGCATTATATTTTTCCAATTTCTAGAATTTGTTTACTAAACAATAACGTGTGCTATTATTTATAAATTATAATATAAAAAAATCAAAATTGATTAAAAAAAATCATACTCCTAGAAACGGGTCGGTTCGGGGCCCCATTTATTTTGAAAATAGGACCCGCCCCGCCCCGTTAGTGTCACACGACCCGTCCCGGTCCGTCCCGTTTAAATTCAAAAAATTTGGAACCGCCCCGTTTGACCAATATACGGTCCGGACCAGGTCGGAACCGCGGGTCCTGGACCCGTATGCCCACCCCTACCTGATTCAGCTGGTGGAGTTGATATTGGAAGAGAATTAGGAGTAGAAGGAGGAGTGACAAGCTCGTTCTCCTGACCTTCTGGGTAGTCTCTGAGATAGAGTCTCCCAGACCTAGTACCGGCCAAGACTTCCTCCTCTGGAGCAGGTGAGAGAGAAACCATGTTATAGGTCTTCGCTTGTGTCCTGCTTTTGGAAGATTTCTTTTATTGAGTAGGTAACATGTAATTTAACTCAAATCCTAGACTGATACGAGACTTGTTGTCTTGTATTTGCAGAGATAGAGGTATTGGAGGCCCTTTTCCAACGTTCAAACCTTGTGCTTTCTGAAAGTCATATTCCATCTTCAACATCATCTCACGAGATTGCTGACTGTATCGATGTAATTCTGGTTGGTAGTCCCCTTCTGACGTCGGTGAAGCAGCCTTTAAAGAGGAAGGCGTGAATCCTGCTGGAATGAAGGTAACATTCAAGGAAAGGACACGACCATCAAGTAAGGAGGGCTCACTCGAAGTCATGTTGCATGATTTGTATTTGCTCGACTTCTTCGATTTGGTAGAAGGGACGGATGTCTTCTGATCGAAATTGGCGATCAAGTCTGGATGAACCCACATGATTTTTCCTTTAGCTGTCGACAGACCAAACCATTGTTTCGTGCCGACAGAAGATTAACAATGTCTAAAAAAAATTGGTATCGGGACGACAACGTCAGAGACAAGCTGAGCAGGGAAGTCTACAAATTATAGAGAGATGACGTTGGCAGTCACCGTCTTCTCATCCTTTCGGAGAGTGATCGCCTTAGTGTTGATTAGCTCTTGGATCATTCCTTTGAATATGAAGCATGCCCTGGTTGGATGACCCAGAAACCTGTGATACATATAATATTTAGGTTTACCAATTTTACCTACTTCGTCTGGCTTTTTGATCTCAGGCAGTTGTTGAATCTTATTGCTCTTGATTAAGCAATCGAAAATGCTTATGACATCTTCATCATCGAAGGAATACTCTTTCTTTGGTCGTGCTGTTGTCCTCTGCGGAGGAACCGTTGCTGAAGATGCTGTTTGACTTACATCAATTGCTAAGGATTCTTTACCCTTACGAGTGTTCGGTTGATTGCCACTGCTGATAGCAGGATGTTTGTCTTTATCAAGGTTCGGCATCGAAATGCCTGGTTGTCAAAAAATTTCAACATTGTCTTCAGCTGCTCTGGCACTTGCGATAAAGGAACCCCAATCTTGAAATTGTGTTGGTCCCGTCCACATGCTGACTATGGATAACAAGTTTGATTTGCAACTATTGATAGTCAATGCGTCAGGGGTGTCTGGAGGCATTTTTAGTGACTCTTGTCGGAATTGCTCTATAAAACGTTTGGTTGTTTCATTAGGCTTCTGTTTGATTTTGGTAAGGGCAGATATGGTCATGTCGTTCATCCCTTCATAAAATCATTCCAGAAACATCTATTTCAAGATAGCGAAAGAGGTTATACAACCATCCGATAGGCTTCGATACCAATCGTTAGCAACCCATTCTAAGCATCCAACAAATACTCTAGTGAGTAGAACATCATTCTTCTGGAGGTGAGCAGTCAACATCTCTAAGTAATTGATATATTGACTCGGAGATGTCTTGCCTTCGAATAGCATCATAGACTGTGGTTTGTATTTGAGCAGGAACGGGACGTCATTCTACTCTGCAGGGTAGGTTTGTTTGATCCCTAGCTTCTGTAATCCTTTTTCTGCTTAAAAGCTTCAAACTAATTTTGTAGAAGCTTGACTAATTCAAGAGGTTCCCTGGATGTTTAAGGAGCAGCAGATTGATTTGATGGATTGGGATGTGGAACCGCGTGGTAAGCACCACCCCCAGCACCGGAGTGACTTGGAGTAGCTGTTGGCCCATTGGCTAAATGGTCACACCCGATTTTGATAACCAACGATAACTTAAGTCGATATGCAAAATATATAAACTGCTACAGATGTTACAGGTTACTGAAATCAATATCAAAGAACGTAGTACGTCAACATCCTACATCTACAAAGAATATTGCATCGTCATCCAGACAAGATTGTATCAGAATCCAAATCAAGTCGTTTTATATTTTCTTCTGTATTTTCACTTTTATTGAGTCTAGAAAATATAAAATGTGATATCGTTCGGGATATTACTGGCTTAGGTTTTCTCAGTCCAAAAAAATCTAAAAAGCCTACCTAATCCCAAAAAATTCCACATATCCATATAGCCAAAAATCCTATGCAATTTGGATAAACAAAAATCCCATCCTGACTAGAAAGAATTCGGCCAGAAGTCTGACCAAGTTTGGTCCGAGTTCGGTCAAGGATTTTTGAATTTATGTTGCCTCCAAATCTGCATGCAACGTTCGAATGTGATATTTTAGCATCCGAACTTAGCCCGAACTCTGCCCGAGTTCGGTCAGGAAAAATACTATATATAGAGAAGGATTTTCACATTTCTAATCACTCATTCATTCTTCTCTCCATCTCTTTCTAAGTGTTTTTCATCGCTCTAAAGCTTTCAAATCTCACCTATACCACTCTTAGCCAACGCCAGTCATATTCTGTTCGATTTAGAGTCTTTGGTTCAAAGAGTTGTAAAGAGGTTGCAATCAAAAAACTTTTCAGTTTTCGTATTCAAGTTTTGTTGGAGTCGGTCGTACACTCGTCACCATGGCACGGTGTTGTAAAGTGACGACAAACTCTCATTTAGCTTGTGAATAGTGGATTAACAGCGGGCAAGAGTACTTGCCACTGGATTAGTCCTCTTAGAGGGAAACCAGTATATATTGCGGTGTTCACTGAGTTTGATCTTCTATCTCTTGATTACTGCATTTAATTTACTGTCTCTTTATCTGTCATAGTTTATAATATGTTAATTCTTTAAAGTAATGATTATTTTCGCTGCACACGCATGTACTCTATTTACCCCTCCCCCTCTATAGGTGCTCAACGGTCCTACAATTGATATCAGAGCAGGTTATATTCTAATATAACACTCTATATAGTATCTATAGTAACCGTGAAATCAATATTCAATGGTGAAGGACAATCCACAAATAGACCCCCACTATTTGATGGAACGAACTGCACATATTAGAAAACACGAATGAGTATCTTTCTAAAGTATCTTGACTTTGATCTTTGGTCCATAGTAGTTGACGGTTATAAGAAACCGACAAGAATAGTGATTGAGGGTATACTTATAGACAAGCCATATGACAAATACACAGACGAAGAAAAGATAAAAGCTAGTATAGATGCACGTACCATCAATACACTATTCTGTGCAATTGAAAAAACGGAGTTTAATCGTGTTTCAACCTGTACTACCTCTCATAAGATTTGGAAACTTCTTGAGGTAACTCATGAAGGTACCTCCCAAGTTAAGGAATCCAAAATCAGCAGACTAACACATGAATATGAATCATTTAAGATGAAACACGGTGAGTCAATTACACAGATGTTTATTCATTTTCCAGATATTACTAATCCTTTGCAATCTCTTGGTAAGGATTACAGTAACCATGAGAAGATCAGAAAGGTGCTACGGGCTCTAACCAAGAATTGGAACCCAAAGGCAACTACGATTATTGAAGAAAATGATCTCACCACAATGACTCTGGAGACACTTATGGGCAAGCTGATGACCCATGAGTTGGACTTATAAGAATTTGAAGAAGCAACCTCCAAAGAAAAATCTATCGTCTTCAAAGCACAAGCAAAAAGAGTTGCATATAATGATTTTGACAAATAATCATCCAGTGGTGATGAGCAAGCCCTACTAGTAAAGAACTTCAAAAGATTCTTGAAGTTTGAGAGATCAAATCGAATGAAGAAAGACGTCCATGATAGCAATGAAGAAGAAACAATATGCTTCAAAGACAAGAAGTCAGGGAATATCAAGAAGGACTGTCCACTATTAAAGAAAAGCAGTCCATATGATAGATCAAGATCAAGCAGGAAAACTACAACTGGTCGAAAGTATGAAAATACAAGCATCTGACACGAAAGTGAGGCCAGTGAGTCAGAGGCGAAAGACAGACCCTACAACATTGCCAATGTATATCTTATGTCATTTGATAAGGTATCTTCTAATCCTCTGTATGATGACTTTAATTTCGATAAGGCATATTCTAATCCTCTGTACGACGCTTCTAAGAGCCGACGCTCATATGCATCAGCAAACCAAGAATTCAATAACAATCAGACATCTACTAGCAACGGGGGGTCACACATCCCCTACAATAGGAGCTTGCTCAACGACGATGACTTCAGAGGCCAACTGCTTCCTTTTAGCCTGTCGAGTAGCCTCTCCGGCTTGTCTCGTCGACGATATTCTAGTTTGCCTCACAGTCACTGCAGCCGATCGGGGACTAGCCGTTGCCCCACTAGTCTTCTTAGATCTCGTCGCGGGAGCTTTCAGGATTCTTGATTTCTTGGGAGCTATGGCAGGAAAAGTTAGGGTTTGAAAGAAGAAGAAGACTCAGACGAAAAGCTTCTGTGGAAAGGTAGGTGAAAGCAAGAAAAATTTTCTCTCTCCCCAATGCCCCCTACTTATAGGTTGCAACCACGTCAGCAAAAGAAGACGAAATGCTTCGTGAGCGTGGAAACTCTTTGAACAACGTGGGAACGAAAAGTTGACATCATGATGACCGTTCCGTAGAAACGAGGAGTTAAGATCAACTTTAATGAAGCAACGGCTCAAGGCATTTAATGTCGAAGCCTAAGCGTGATGACAGCCTGTCGGAAGGCATGCCAAGCATTAGCTTGAAAAAGACACGTGTCATACTTCTGTTCAAAGTATTCCGAGCTTGATTCAAGTTCGAAACACTTTGTAGGGGGTCTTGTAGAAGCATGAAAAAGTGTAGGTATTCAAAAGAGCAGGTGATGTTCTTACTACATCCGGCTTCATAAAAAGCGCAGATACCCAAACGTGTAGACAGAAAATTCAAGCCACGAAGACATACAACAGAAAGGGCATAAAGAGTTCTCTTATTAAAATCATGTCTACAAAGATCTATTACAGATTTTTCGTAATTACATAAAAAGAACTAAAACTCCTAAGAATCTACAAGGGGTTTTATCTTCACAGAACCCCATACAAGGGGGTTAATCTTCACAGATGCGCAGCCCCCAGACACGCAGCGCTGTCAGAGCGAGCCACTTCCTAAAGCAGCTATTGGCCCGAGCGAGAACTCAGTCCACAGCACAGGCCGTGCTATTGCCATTGAGCAGGGCAGAGCACAACCTGTGGCTCTTCGGATTGGCAACCAATCCAAGTCCGAACGCTTGGATCCTGAAGACCTCCAAGACGTTATTCAGGTTCGAACTCCTTATGCCAAACGCACAAGTGCATCTCGAAACTCATTATCAATTCTTCTACAAAGACACAACCTCTTTGAACAAAGGGATCCATAACCATCAGCCAACTTGTGCAAGGCCAATGGTCGTTGGAAGCTAAGTCAGGAGCGAGCATATCGTTTGGAATGCTAAGAGAAGAAGATGACTCTCCAGAAAAACTCCCATTTATATAGGGTGAGTCTGGTCCAACCAACATTCCACGTGACCGTCAGTCAAAGATGCCCAAATTAAATAGGATGTACCTAGAACTCAGCACAACGAACCTCATTTAATAGATTCATTGTACTGAGTCCTAGGCCACAGACTTCTTAAATTTCCCAAAAGATGGCGACTATTAAAGAAGAAACAACCGACTCGTCCATCAAGAAGAGCAGTCATTAAACGCTTTTAAAGACTTCGACAGAAACTTGCTCCTTCGATTCAGAAGCGCAGCCTCCCAATGCGCTCTCGCATCGAATCAGAAGCGCAGCCTCTTCGATGCGCCCTCGCTTCGACTGAGAAGCACAGCTAGCTCACTTCCTCACACATCGCCCTCGCTTCAACTTAGATGCGCAGTGGCTCTTTCATCTTCAAGACCTAGTCTACTCATCGCCCGAAAGCAGAGTGACTCCGTCGTCTGAAGCACAGCTACTCGTCGTCCTAAAGTACAGTGACTCCATCGCCTGAAGCATATTCTACTCGTCGCCCAGAAGCGCAGTGGCACCAAAGCTCCATCAGAAGCGCAGCTCACATAGCGGTGCAGCCTTACTAAGTGACATGGCTTTACGTGGCCAGATGGGTGCTTATATCTTTCAGGATACCAGCTTATCGGTTTGTTTAAACCGCTGCTCTTAAGATAAGACAAAGTTTGATTCTGTTAATAAGAGCAATATTTTATCGGTTTATTTAAACCACAGATAAGGATGGATTTTGTTCTTATGGACAAGAGCCATATCCAACTGGTTTGTTTAAACCAATGGCCCTCTAAGATAAGACAAAATCCAACTTCGGGGATAGGAGCAGAATCTGCTCAGGTTCATCCGATCAGCAAATAAGCACACGCCATGTGTTATTTATTCAGTTATGTTAATAACTCCCCAAAGATCCCTATAGAAGAGAATTCCTGTACCTGCCACATGTCAGCTCAGCAGTAGCCCTTACCATGACCGCCTCAAGATTCTTCCATAACTCCCCGTGCAGCGTATCTGCACAATCCTTATGCACATCGCATATGTGCTCCCCTATAAATAGAAGGTGTTTTCCTTCAATAAAGAGGCTTCAAAATCTTCAACTTTGGCATCCTCTTGATTGGTAACCCTAGAGTTTCAATCACCAACACCAGAAAGCCAAAGCAAGTTCAACTCTCGCCAGATCGTCAACAGAGTAAAGGAGCCGATGTAGTGCTCAATCTCTACCATCACACTTTTCCAGAAATTTTGTACTTAGATCTCCCATTTAGGAATCGATTGTACTCTTTTTACGTTTAAAATACAAAAATTTGTATAACCTTCTGTCATGGAAAACAAGATGGCGACTCTGCTAGAGACTTCCTTCTCCTCCAACGAGAAGGTAGTGGCGCAATCTGACAATAATTTGCTGGGATCTTCCCAGAAGACATTGGTCGTACGTTTCGACCAACAAGCTTTTGAGGATCTCCTTTCTGAGGAGAAGTCGAGTCCTTTGAAGCGGTTCGTAAAATCGAAGAAGACTCTACGTACCTAGGTACCGAAGGCGGCTGCAACGAGCAGCACCACGGAGGGGACTGCGCTCCAGAAGCCCCTGACCGACGAAGCCCAGAAGAAGATTTTGGCTAATGCTGCCATGTCGTCTCGCTCGATTCCCGCTTCGAGAAAGTACAACAAAGAGTGTTGCTCCCCTGTGGCAGGCCTAACGAGGGCACAACGCCGAAGGAAATGTGCAGTGACTTAACCGCTTACGGAGGAAGCGGTGCCAGCTAGAAGATCTGTCTGTGACAGAATTGCCTACCCATCGGGTAAGGCTACATTGGACTCTAAATGTTACGCACCTTCTAAGGGTAACCTAAAGAGATCCAAGGTAGCACATGCCCTATGCGACCAAAGTGTTATGCCAACCACTCTGTTGGATTCTGAATATTATGTACCTTTTCGGGGTAGTAGGAAGAAATCCAAGGCAGCATGCGCCTTGTGCAACCAACGTGCTATGCCAATAGCAGACCAAAGGCCCGCGTTGACAGTCATGCATGCAGCCAATAGAAAGCTATACAAAACCGGTCCGAGTGCTTCGATGCCTCGACCGGTAGAACCCCATTGTCACTCGAGAACTTATGTGCACAACTCGAGCCAGGGGTACACTCTAATGAGAAAGACTCACGCGATGTAGTACCCCGTCCGGCTCAGTCAATCGGAAGAATTGAAATGTCGATGGCGTTCGAACTTAGCCTTACAATGGTTGCTCGAAGACTCGCTCGATGGAGGCGACTCCTCGCTCAGGTGGGGTAGTTTTGGTGAACTTGCCTCATCTTAGCCTTCACATAATAAATTGCATGTTTTTAACTTGTACAAGTTAGGCTTGATAACAAAAGAGACGCATCCACATAGCTAAGGGAATAATCCCGACGGGTCAGAATGTGTTAGAACATGGAAAAAGGTCCCACGGTCTGCTTAGAAGTCTGCTCAGCGTGCTTTTAAAATGACACTCGATCCTTCCTTCCGTGGCTTGGGAGAAGGAAGTTGGCCTAAGTTGCTAAGTTTCCACAACGCTCGAATTAGCCTAAGTCATAGGCGTCGCCCGCGTGGATGCTTGATAAAGCATGCACGGTCCCATCGTCGATGGCTTGGCATAGCCTTCGCATGTCCCATAGGTTAAGTCGTATTGCACGGCTTGTGGCTTAAGTCTAGGCACCCGAGAACTTTTTTGTTCGAGTCGAACGCGTGCACAACACGTTCTCTCGATGCAAGGCTTGGCGTAGCCTTTGTTCGTCGAGTCGTTGCCTGAATAAGTTAGACGATAGTTGTGTTAGGCTATCGAAGTCATAGCAAGCACTGTCCCCTATTTCCTATGGTTGCCAAGTCACTTAGTCCTATGAGATCAAGGCTCGTCATATAAAGTATATGACTTGAGCGATAGCATCGCCTAGAGAACAAGGTCTGTCTAAGGCATGAGCCACGATCGGTTTAGTGAAAAGCATGCCACGAACATAGGAAGTCCACGCGACTGGTTGTCGCCGAGATCGGTCCCGCTACTTGGGAGTCTCGATGTCTCGATAAGTCTAGTTCACGAGATCGGTCCCGCTACTTCGGAGTCTCAATGTCTCGGTAAGTCTCGTTCATGAGATCGGTCCCGCTACTTGGGAGTCTCGCTAAGTCTCGATAAGGAAGTACACGAGATCGGTCCCGCTACTTGGGAGTCTCGATAAGTCTCATTCACGAGATCGGTACCACTACTTGGGAGTCTCGCTAAGTTTTGATAAGGAAGCACATGAGATCGGTCCCGCTACTTGGGAGTCTAGCTAAGTCTCGATAAGGAAGCACACGAGATCGGTCCTGCTACTTGGGAGTCTCAAAAAGTCTCGTTCATGAGATCGGTCCTGCTACTTGGGAGTCTCGATAAGTCTCGATAAGGAAGTTCAAGAGATCGGTCCCGCTACTTGGGAGTCTCGATAAGGAATCACGGGAGATCGGTCCCCCTACTTGGGAGTCTCGATAGAAAGATGGAAAGCATGGTCATGAATAAGGAAGGACTTGGTAGATCAAGTTGATTCTTGCATGGTCATTGGACAACTTATGTGCAAGGATGAAATTCCTCGAGCGATCCTGGGGCGCCGGGTTCGTGTTGGCCTAGGTGGAATTACAGATATTGTACGGCCTTAATCGACGGTACGATTCAATTGAAGTGAACCATTATAATATAGTCTTGTCGACATGAGAGCGGCTATTCGCGTGTATGTCTTTGGATTGCGTCGAGTACTAGCAAGTTACGAGTTGGGTTATCAAGTTACGCTTATAGCAAGCGCTAACCTTGAATCGGCACGGATTAGGGTGTGCACGATTGCAACACCATTCTAGAGCTAAGAGTTGGCCATAGCAAGAATGTGTGCTTTGGCATGGATGTGGCCTCATCTCGGGTTAAGTTAGGAAGGGCTGTAAGGCAAGTTGGTTAAGTCTGGGTGATACTTGGGAGGCACGGCCTCAATCTTAAGAGACGATCAAGTATATTAGCATGACCAGCACGAGTCGTTCCCTTGACGTTATTGGCACGAGAATGGTCTAGAGCATATGAAAGAAGTGAAAGTCTTGGCATGGCCGAGTTGCATAAGTTTCTTCTCGGCGAGGCACTACCTCGTACATATATTGAAGTCACGAGTAGAGTATAGCACGACCCTGTCATTGTGTTGCCAAGTACAGGCCAAGGCGACTTGTTCCTAAAATTGATCCTAAGGCAAGACTAGAAAGATAATCGAAAAAGATTTAAAATGCACAAAGTAAATGAACGTGTCAGTTTTGTATTGATGGGCGAGGAGCTCACTCCACCAGTACAGTTGAGTACTGACACCCATACAGTTTTCATGTGCAGGCACAGGTAGAAGCTCGTGGCACGGAGCTCGCTTGGATGCGTCGAAGCACAGAGTTTCTTGGCGATTCGAAGCATGCGGCCGCGTAGAGTCAAGACTTATATGGGACATATTGTATGGATATTGCCTTCCGAAGCATCCGTTGGCTCAAGCATTGTATTGAGAGATGAGATAGATCAGAGTGACTTGTAAAACAAGAGACAAGTGAGCTTAAGAGACTTGTAATCAGGGCCTTGCGTCCCATTGTAATCTTATTTTTCAATATCAATAAAGAGCACTTTTGAATAACTTGTGTGTTGTTTCTAAATTTTTGCTAGATGTTTCAATGTTTCTGCTTGGGACTTCTGTGCGACGACCCTATCGCAGTCGCTGCAATCGGCCATTATGAAACTGCCTTACACGAGCGCAATCTAGGCTCGTGCGGCATCACGCCTTAGCGAGGACGATCGCTCCTACGGGAGCAGAGCGTAATACGCGAACAGTGTTCCTGTAAGCATGGAAGGAGTCTACCTCATCAGCAACTTTCTGATCAGGACCTAAGCATATCTCGTGTGCAGGAACTAAGAAGAGAGATGCTATCTTCGTATCCTTACTCCTGCGTGCAGCTTGCCTGCGCGTGCAAAGGGGGTGCAGGAATGAAGACCCCAACGCTTTCCCACAAGCGTAAATTAGAAGAGGAGCCTGCGGCACAAGGTATGCCTAAACCAAGGCATACTTGTACCCAGATCACCATCAATTGTTGCTGTCACTAGGTAGCCACATCGCCACCGAGGAGACAGTTCGTCTTCCAAAGACTGCGACCAATGGCGGCTATATATCAGAGTCTCAACCGGGGGTCGTCGAGCGAGTAAGAAGAGGAACTCTGTGTTGCTCCATTCAACGCGGCTCAGGGTTCTCCATCTCTCAAGCAACTGTCCAAAAATCCTCCCATCTCGGCCAACAAGCCCAAGAAGCGACCTGGGAGTAGCAAGACGAAAGTACCCAATACAGGTGTGTTCCAACACACGCGTGCCACCGGAGAGCGAAAGATCTAATGTCCCTTCTACCCACCCGCATATGGTGTCCGTACTTATGGCCGAAGGTGACATCAACGCAAAAAGCAGCGAAGGCTCTAGTCAGCAGAAACATATAGAGGTTCTCGAAGAGAGCCTAAACACGTCGAACATTACTATGAAGTCCTTAGCTTCTGTTGTCTGGAGATCAAAGGAGAGATTGACCCCCTCTGGCTCCACTCCTGCTCCAGACCCAACGGCTAACGGTGGGTCCAATGTGCTTTCCATCACGAGCCAAGTTGCGCCAGCATCATCTACTCCATCAACAATCGGGCCTACATGGTCGAATGAAATACAGCAGGCCATCAAAGAATTGTACGCTTGCTACGACACCAAAGAAAAGCGAGCAATACTCCAAAAGATAGGAATTCGGCAGCCATATCCTGCCAAATAGGATAGTATGATATATCTTCCCAAATATAATCCGCAAACGCTCACGCCATTCGATGCAAAGGAGTCTCACCGCCGATACTTGAGATACTTTGCCTCGGTAATGGGGCATCTACCAAAGGATGATGTCTTTCTCACCAACATATTTGTATGAGCCCTGCAGGGGGTGGCCTACGAATAGTTTTGTAGCCTTCCGGATAACTGCATTTCATCCTTTGAAGACTTGAAGAACTTATTCCTCAATCGATTCTCTGAAGGAGGAATGGACATGACGATGTTGACTCTCATGGACATCCTTCAGAAGGAGAAAGAGCCGGTACGCGCATACATTGAGCGCTTCCGCCAGGCCGCGTTGAGCTTACCTCCTGGTATACCTAAGCCCATGCTTATGGACTCCTACCGTAAGAACATGCTTCCTGCGATCAAGTTGTGGCACAGTGCTCCATGCGTAGAGTGGACGTCTTTCATCATAGAGGCAAATGTAGCTCAAAGAAAAGTGCAGGATGCACAATTGCTGGGACTGAACTTCCCATTCCTCAAAGATAAAGGGAAGTCCTCATCCGGCAACAAAGACGAAAAAGGCAAACAAGCCATGATCGTCAATATTCCCAAAGGTTCGGCATCAGTGAACCCAAAGCCGACCGAAGCGCAGAGGCCGAAAGAGACTACTCTTTCAATGACGAAGAAACACTAGAACTCATCGATATGTTGGCAAAGAGTGGCAAACTTCAGATCTCGTCGCCTAAGCGTCCCGACGAAGTAGAAAAGGTGGACAATCCAAAATACTGCCACTACCACCAGTATGTCCACCATTCGACGCATGATTGTTACATGTTGAAAAGAAAAATCCAGCGCCTCATCGATGCTAAAGTCATCTCATTCGACTACGAGGAGAAGACTGTTACCGCCAACATGGTCACTCTCCAGTTCAAAAATTTTCGAGAACAGAGGCTCAAGATGGCGTCGTCCCCATTCTGAAAGCGACGATGGAAGTAGTCAATCTTCCACTAGCCCGTGACAACGCCCAAGGCCTCATCCCATTTACGATACCGCAAAGTAAAATAATGTGGATTCATCATGATCTTACTTCATATATGATGATGCCTGTAACATGCTCTGTCAAGGAAAAGAAGGTCTAGTCGTGTCGTATGATCTCTACGACAACTAATGATGCCCTGGATACCACTCGCTCGGCTCACCAGTGAGAAGAGAACCGAGCTCCAGAGGAAGAAACACCTCCGCCTGTTGCGGCTAACGCCCCCGACACATCAGAAGCAGGCCTATCTCAAGCACCTGCTGCAGATAAACAAAAGCAGAAGAAGGTTCGCCTTGACAAGTCTATGAGAAAAGAATCGGCAGTAGGGCCAATCAAGCCCTACAATTTTAACATATTGGCACAGCTGGCCAACACTCTGGCTCGACTATCACTCTTTGAGCTTCTCCGTCTCCCCAAAGAGACTCGAGACGTCCTCAGTAAAGCTTTACAGAATGCTGACTCCTTCCTCGCCCAGGTGCAACCGCCCAAGGAGAACCCTGCTGAATGTCCATATTATCACAGTGTGGTCGAGGTGATCCCTAACATCACCTTCACACAGCAGGACATGCTACTGAAGAACAATCAGCACAACCGACCCCTGTACTATATAGGGTACGTTGGTGCCATTAAGGTCGATCATATCCACATCGATCATGGCTCTTCTTTCAACATCATCCCTCGGAGTTTACTCCAAGCTTTGGGGATCCCGATACATCGGCTAACTGTGTCGAAAACTACAATCAGCGGTTTCAATATTGGAAAAAGTGAACCCCTGGGCAAGATCTGCCTAAAATACCAAATAGGCGATCTCCAGACTGACGTTACTTGCTACGTCATTGACGCCAACATAAACTACAACATACTGCTGGGACGACCATGGATTCATGAATGCATGATTGTGCCCTCCACTCTCCATCAATGCATGAAGTATGTGGCTAACAACGGGACTATCAAGACTGAGTTTACTAATATTGATCCCTTTCGAGGACTCAAAGCGTATTATACAGATGATGATCTGTACAAATTAGTCCTATGGGACGACGATGCCAATGATGCCAATGACGAAGCAGAGAGTGCAGTTATCGCTGAAGAACCGTTGAAGGTTCGATTAAAGGGGAAACCTCCCAAGACATCGGCTTCCCTCGTCATTAAGCTCCGAGGTAAAGCTCCGGCTACATCGTCCTCGATCATGTCAGAGGCTGGCCAGGAGCCTATGCAAATAAGGCTCCCCCGAAAGGCCCCAAAGCCAACTCTGAGGTCACATGAACCTCCAACTACAGCCCCCTTGGTAGTCAAGCTGAAGGGGAAACGTCCTCCACCTTCTCCCGTAACAGCCCTGGTACTCACGGATGAACAGTTGGAGGACTATATATGCGCCAATACCGAAGCGCATTCTCGGGATAAAATTTTATATTTCATTAATAGGAACTTGTCTTTGAATTACTCTTATGCGCATTGGAACACTATATATTTCTTAGACAATCCTCTATATATGCTGCAAACACAAGTGACAACTGCCAACCTCGCAAGCCGAGTTATCCCTTCCCAAGGCACCTACTTCTTGGTTCCAACAAAGAAGAAGGAGGAGGAACCCATCATCTTCGGCCGATTGGAGCACCCATAGCGACTAGGTCCGGCAGAACCCGATAACGGCAAGATGCAACTCTACCGATACACTACTTAAGCCAAAAACCTCATCCAAAAAATGGGTTACAACTTGATCAGTGACAGAGGACTGAACTATGGCAAAGGCCGACGCCTTCCCTTACGACTTCGTGCCCTGAAGAGAATGTCCTAAAATTACTACCAACGTACTCGCCGGAGGTTGGGTTACGTTACGCCCACAACAACGTCGGAGAGCTCTGAACCAGAGGGCCCGATGCATTCTCATTCCTCGGACTCCTCAACCTGGGACTCCGATACTAGTATTGGCCAAGCCCTCAAGAAGGTATTGTCCGTTAATATGGTCTCCGCAGATCCCCAGTCGAGGATGAAGACCAAATGCTTGAATACTTCGAGGATGAACCCTGGGATCAACGCCTGGGATCCTAATAGGAATGGTGCTTCAAACAGCACGAACCTCCCACTGAAGACGAAGTCGTCCAAATCAAGCTAGGAGATGAGGTTTCCCCTAAACCCATCTTCATTAGCAAAAGCTTGATAGGAGAAGACAAGAAATCTCTGATACAGCTTATCTGAGAATATATTGACGTCTTTTCATGGAGCTACGAAGAAATACTATGTCTGATGTTCAAACCAGCATAGGTTCCCACATCCCCTATGGGTATTCATGGATTCTGTTAAAAGAATTCACCCCTTCTATACTTCACCCCAGTAGAAAAACAATTCATGTCCATATCACCTTTGAGTTGTCTTCCTACACCATAGCAAAGTTCACGTCTACCACGTCTATATCACCTTTGAGTAGTCGTCTCTTCTATGATGACCTCGTGTTGTCATAACTCCCTAGAAAATATTTTACGTCCATACTACCTCTGAATTTTTATTCTACACCCTAGCAAAGATGTGCCTACCATGTCCATATTATCTCCGAGTAGATGTTTCTTCCATGACAATCCACCACAATTGTCATATTAATCTATAGAACCTTTTACGTTCATACTACCTCTGAATTGTTATTTTGTACCCTAGCGAAGATGTGCCTACCATGTACATATTACCTCTAAGTGGACATCTCTTCCATGATAGTCTAGCCATGATTGTCATATTTTATCTAGAGAATATTTAACGTCCATACTACCTCTGAGTCGTTCTATACACCCGTAGAGTCTATCTTTGCTACGTCCATATTACCTCTGAGTAAGGAAAAGTCTACCACCAAAGGATTCTGTGTTTATCATGTCCATATAACCTCTGAGTAAACACCCTATTCCTAATGGAGTTATCTCCATCCCCTCACGACATACTACCTCTGAGGGAATCCTTGTTCTTGTACGAGGAAATGTTCACAAGTAAAAAAGACAAGCAGAGAAACAAAGCCAATGTTTTCATTTATAAAGGGAAAAGGTTTTCTTTCTTTTGTTACAAAAATCTGTCTCTCACAAACCGAGAGACAAGAAGACAGAAAGAAGATCAAAGCTGAGAAGACCGGCACTGAAGTCCTTCTAGCCGACTCCTCAAAAGAGCAACCTGGGGGCCAACCAATGCTTGGGCTCAACGCTCGGCCTCCTGACGGCGAGCGACATCATCTTCAACATAAGAGAGGCTTTGGCATGCAAGGGCCAGCTCGGCCTGACGAATGCTAATGCCTTCCTTCTTCTGAGCCAGGGTCTCAGAACATTGGCGAAGGATCTACTTCTGTTCCTTAGACTTGACCAGGTCACTCTCAGCAAGGGCCAGGGTCTCTTCTAATTTTTGGATCTGCTCTCTGAGGGCCTTGTACTGATCCTCCACAGCTGTACAGTGAAAAACCTGAGCCTATTCGGCATCAGTCACTGCTTTAAACTCCGACTCAACCTCGGCAAGCCAATCAGTTAGTGTCCGACGTTGATGCTCGTACTGAGATGCCTCGGAGACCATCTTCTCTAACTCTGCAGTGACTAGAGTCGAAAGACTATGCTCCAGATTCTGGACCTCCAAAGCAGCAGCTTTTAACTCTGCCAACAGACCTTCTATAGCATCGGTCTTAGCGTCACACTCTAGATAGTCGCACAAGGCCACCAACTGGGCCTCCACTATATTTCAGATCCGTCTGAGAGATTAGTTGCTTCGTAAAACACCCTCTATGCCATGCGTCAATGCATGACGAATTGGGCTCAGCATGAGATTGGTATAGTATGCATTATCAGCCAAACTCATTGGGGTTACCAGAGATGCTACGACAGAAGGCCCCGGGGCCGCAGCAGCAGCCAGCACACGCCTAGGTATCGTATCTAAAACAGATGGCACCGCGGCCATTATAGAGGTCGTGGGCTGCTCAGAGACAGTAAGAGCCAATCTGACACACAACTAGCCCCTCAACAGGCTCCTTCGCTGGTCCTTCAAACACATCGGCAGTTGGAACCGTGAGGGCTAGAGTTTGAGCCCTCTCAGCAGTCGACTTCTCGACGATCGCGGTGGCCGATTCCTCAGTAGCAGCCGGCTCGTCAGAAGCTTGCCTGACCAGTTCTTCTGCAGCCTCTATGGAAGGGTTCCTAATGATGATGTCAGCATGCTCATCAGTGGTACTGTCATCAACCATCATCCCCGTGGCTACCTCGCCTGGGACCACAATCATCGGTTCGTTATTAGCCACATCAACTTGTGCTACGTTGACATCATCAGTCATCTCCTCAAAGACACAGGAACTACACATAAACAAAAATGTGTCAGAAAAATAAAACGAAAGCACTGCGCCATAAAAAGAAGGTATCTAGATGGACCTTGCATGGAGCATCCACGCAGGCACTATCAAAGTGCACCACACATCGGCTAACAGACATCCGCGCAGGTACTTCAAAGAAGACGCTGTGCGTCAACATTAACTGCGCAAAGCTTCAGCGTCTAGTCGATACTTTGTAAAAAATAACAACTATGCGCGTCAATCGACAGAACTTTAGCACATCTTCGAAACAACACCCCGAAGAGCGGTGTCCATGCGCATTAGCAAGAAAAAGCATCAAATATCTTCGAGACGACACTTCTAAGAGTCGACGCTCATATGTATCAGTAAACCAAAAAGTTAATAACAATCAGGCACTTACTAGCAACGGGTGGCCGCACATCACCTACACTAGGAGCTTGCTCAACGACGACGGCTTCAGAGGCCAACTGCTTCCCTTTAGCCTGTCGAGTAGCCTCCCCAACTTGTCTCACCGATGACATTCTAGTCTACCTCGCAGTCACTGTAGCCGGTCGGGGGCTAGCCGCTGCCACACTAGTCTTCTTAGAGCTCGTCGCGGGAGCTTTCGGGATTCTTCGAACAACGTAGGAACGAAAAGTTGAGATCATGATGACCGTTCCCTAGAAACAATGAGTTAAGATCAACTTTAATGAAGCGATGGCTCAAGGCATTTAATGTCGAAGCCTAAGCGCGACGACAGCCTGTCAGTAGGCATGCCAAGGATTCGCTTGAAAAAGACACGTGTCATGCTTCTGTTCAAAGTATTCCGAGCTTGATTTAAGTTCGAAACACTTTAAAGGAGATCTTGTAGAAGTATGAAAAAATATAGGTATTCAAAAGCACAGGTGATGTACTCACTACATTCGGCTTCATAAAAAGTACAGATACCCAAACATGCAGACAAAAAATTCAAGCCACGAAGACATACAACAGAAAGTGCATAAAGAGTTCTCTTATTAAAATAATGTCTACAAGGATCTATTACAGATTCTTCATGATTACATGAAAAGAACTAAAACTCCTAAGAATCTACAAGGGGGTTTATCTTCACATAACCCCATATAAGGGGTTAATCTTCACAGACGTACAGCCCCCAGATGCGCAGTGCTGTCAGAGCGAGCCACTTCCTGAAGAAGCTATTGGCCCGGGTGAGTACTCAGTCCACAGCACAGGTCGTGTGATCGCCATTGAGCAGGGCAGAGCACAACATGTGGCTCTTTGGATTGGCAACCAATCCAAATCTGAAAGCTTGGATCCTGAAGACCTCCAAGACATTGTTCAGGTTTGAAGTCCTTATGCCAAATGCTCAACTGCATCTCGAAACTCGACAGCAGTTCTTCTATAAAGGCACAATCTCTTTGAACAAAGGGATCCATAACCATCAGCCGACTTCTGCAAGGCCAATGGTCGTTCGAAGCTAATTTAGGAGCGAGCATTGCGTCTGGAATGCTAAGAGAAGAAGACTCTCAAAAAAAACTTCCCTTATATAGGGTGAGTGTAGTCTAACCAATATGCCACGTGACCGTCGGTCAAAGATGCCCAGATTAAATTGGATAAACCTAGAACTCAACACAACGAACCTCATTTAATAGGTTCATTTTACTGAGTCCTAGGCCACAGAATTCTTGAATTTCCCAAAAGACGGTGATAATTAAAGAAGAGGATGACCGACTCTTCCATCAAGAAGAGCAGTCACTAATCGCTCTTAAAGACTTTGACAAAAAAACTTGCTCCTTCAATTCAGAAGTACAGCCTCCCCACTACGCTCTCACATCGACTCAGAAGCATAGCCTATTTATTGTGCCCTCACTTCAATTCAGAAGCATAGCTAGCTCACTTCCTCACACAGTGCCCTCGCTTGAACTTAGACGCGCAATGGCTCTTTCTTCTTCAACACCTAGTCTACTCGTCGCCCGAAAGCACAGTGACTCCATCACCTGAAGCACAATCTACTCGTCGCCCTAAAGCACAGTAACTTCATCGCCTGAAGTCCAGTCTACTCGTCGCCCAGAAACGCAGTGGCATCAAAGCTACGTCAGAAGTGCAGCTCGTATAGTTTTGCAGCCTTACTAAGTAACATGGCTTTACGTGGCCAGATGGGTGCTTATATCGTTCAGGATACCACCCTATCGGTTTGTTTAAACTACTGCTCTTAAGATAAACAGAGTTTAATTCTGTTGATAAGAGCAATATCTTATCGATTTGTTTAAACCACAGATAAGGACGGAGTTTGTTCTTATGGACGAGAGCCATATCCAACTGGTTTGTTTAAACCAATGGCCCTCTAAGATAAGACAAAATCCAACTTCGAAGATAGGAGTAGAATTTGCTCAGGTTCATCCGATCAACAAATAAGCACACGCCACGTATCGTCATTCATTTATGTTGATAACTCCCCAAAGATCCCGATAGAAGAGAATCCCCGTGCCTGCTACGTGTCAACTCAGCAGTAGCCCTCGCCGTAACCGCCTCAAGATTCTTCCATATCTTCCCATGCAGTATATCTGCACAATCCTTATGCACATCGCATATGTGCTCCCTATAAATAGAATGAGTTTTCCTTTGATAAAGAGGCTTCAAAATCTTCAACTTCGGCATCCTCTTGATTGGTAACCCTAGAGTTTTAATCACCAGCACTAGAAAGCCAAAGCAAGTTCAACTCGTCGTCAGATCATCAACGGAGTAAAGGAGGTGCTGTAGTGCTCGATCTCTACTGTCACACTTTCCCAAAAATTTTGTACTTAGATCTTCTGTTTTTAGGAATCGATTGTACTCTTTTTACGTTTAAAATACAAAAAGTTCGTATAATCTTTTGTCATAGCAAACAGATACTACCATAAATTTTTTTGTCCTAGAACACCCTAACAAAATGGTATTGTGGAGCGGAAGAATCGAACTCTAAGCGCGATGGCTAGAGTCATTCTGAATCAACATAATCTTCCTAAATATTTTTGGGCAGAAGTTGTTAGTACAGCATGTCTTATTTTAAATAGGGTGTTGATTCGACCTATCTCGATGAAAACACCATATGAGTTGTGGTTTGGAAGAATTCTAAATATTTTATATTTTAAAGTTTTTGGATGTCGTTGTTTTATCCTGAACACCAAGGACAACTTGGGTAAGTTCGACTCTAAAGAAGATCAAGGAATATTTCTCGGATATGCTGCTAAGAGTAAGGAATATAGAGTTTTCAATAAAAGATCTATGATTGTTGAAGAATCTATTAACGTTGCCTTTGATGAGCTCAATAGTCACAGATCTAGCGACAGTGATGATGAAGATGCACAGAATAAATCTAAGTCATTTAATGATACTGCTACCAAAGAGAGCCCTTTGGAAAGTTTAACAAAAATAAAATTCTTGCCAGACCATCCAGAGACACTCGTCATAGGTAATGTATCAAAAGGTGTAAGTACACGTTCTTCTATTAAAGACACGGATATAGCAGCTAATGTAGCTTTATATCTCAAGTAGAACCTAAGACAGTAGTAGATGGTTTTAATAATAAATTTTGGATTGATGCCATGCAAGAGGAACAAAATCAATTTGAGAGAAACCAAGTTTGGAAACTTGTTCCTGAATCTATTGGTCAATCAATAATTGGTACCAAATGGGTGTTCCAAAATAAACTAAGTGAGGATAGGCAAGTTCTACGCAACAAAGCACGTCTAGTGGCACAAGGTTATAATTAAAAAAAAATATTGATTATGACGAGACATATGCTCATGTTGCTAGACTAGAAGGTATCTGCATATTTTGTGCATTTGCATGTTTTCACAATTTCAAACTATTTCAAATGAACGTGAAAAGTGCATTTTAAATGGATTTTTGAAAGAAGAAATTTTTGTGAAACAACTCCCTGGTTTTGAAGATTTTTAAAAACTCGATCACGTCTTCAAACTTAGGAAAGCACTCTATGGACTCAAATAAGCACCACCTGCTTGGTATGAAAACCTAAGTACCTTCCTACTTGAAAATGGATTTTCGAAAAGAAGAGTTGATACTACTTTATTTATCAAGTCTTCAGATGATAATTTCTTATGCAAATTTATATAGATGACATAATATTCAGTTTTACTAATAAAAACTTTGTCAAAAATTTGCTAAGTGTATGCAAAGTGAGTGTGAAATGAGTATGATAGGAGAGCTTAACTACTTCCTAGGACTCTAGATCAAACGACACCCAGAAGGAACATTCATCAACCAAGCCAAGTACACAAATAATTTACTGAAAAAGTATGACTTCGATAATGTAAAGCCTATCGGAACTCCAATGGCTACATCAACTCGGCTTGACATTGATGAAAGTGGCAAACCAGTCGACCAGCGTAAGTATCAAGGTATGATTGATAGTTTATTATATTTAACTGCTAGTCGCCTTGATATAATGTTTAGCATTTGCATATGTGCTAGATATCAAGCTAATACTAAGGAATCACACTTATGCGCCGTCAAGCGTATCTTCCGATACCTTAAAGGAACTTCTACAGCCGGCTTGTGGTATCCCAAAACCATATCTTTTGACCTGATTGGTTATTCAGATGCGGATTTTGCAGGATACAAAGTAGACTATAAAAGTACCAACGGTACATGTCATTTCCTAGGAAAATTTTTAGTCCCCTGGTTTAGCAAGAAGCAAAATTCTGTAGTGCTATCAACGACTAAGGTTGTGTATATCGCCGTAGGATATTGTTGTGCTCAAATTTTGTGAATGAAGCAAATCCTAGAAGACTACAACTGCACTACTCAAAGATTTCATATACTGTGATAACACTAGTACAATAAATTTGACTAAGAACCCTTTTTGTCACTCACGCACGAAGTACATAGAGATACGTCATCACTTTTTACGTAATCACCAACAACATGAGGATATTTGCTTAGAATTCATTGGCACAGATCATTAATTAGCAGATATTTTCATAAAACCACTAGCTGAAGACCGTTTCAATTATCTGTGACACGAATTAGGCATACTTGAATTTTCATATTCGTAATGCGTTATGTTTAATAAAAATTGTTACAACTTAAGATTTTGAGATTCATTAATTAAAGTTATTTTGGGTACAAGTCGAAAGGGCCCTTCTGTCAAAAAGACGTAAAAGTCTAAGCGACACCGTGCCAAGTGTCTTTGGACTACCGCTAGCTGGGATCCGGCCCCTACAGCTAACCCAAAGTAATGGATATTACTAAATTAAAGAATTAAATGTTATTAAGTCTATTTATTATTCATTACACACAAAATGAAACAAAAAAACAAGTGGACGAACTCAGAGAGAACTCAGACCGAGTTCGGATGGCGTCGGTTCAAGTTTCCAGAACAACACAGTCGGCCCTAGCCCTCTATTTAACTGCATCTTCATCTTCTTCTTCCTTCTCCATTCGAGAACGAAAACTAAAACCCTAGCTTCCTCTACCACTTCTTTTAAGCTCCAATCTATAATCTCCTTAGATCTGAAAAGCTCAAGAAGGTGACCTCTCCTCCTTTCTCCATTCTTTTGAGGTATATTTTATCCCTACTCCTTTTCAAAATTCTATGGCTCATAAACTTTTTAAGAAAAGGAAAGGTGAGTCCACGTCTTCGTCTTCTACCTCTGAAGACGAACCCACCAACGTGTTCAGTCCCGCTCGTCCTACCGGCAATGAGGAATATGACATGACCCTATTTTCGTTTTTGGAAATAGCGGACTCGTGGTTTGACGCTTTTTGCTATCAAAAAATTTGCCCTGGTCGATCCGTCAACTTTACTATCTTCTCAGAGTACGCCTCGACTTTTGAAAATTTAGGTCTCCGAGATTTCTTTGAAACTTCTAGTGATATCTTTGATAATGTCGTTCGTATGTTTTACTGCAACATGCAAATAAAAGACGACGATAGTATCTATTCATGTGTCGGCGAAAAGAGATTGAATTCAACTCAACTGACCTTAGTGAATACTTCCATATGTCGGGCAATGGTGAAGCATTAGTTGAGATAAACGAGTTCAATTTTCTGCCGATGTTACCCTTGATTCCCTTAAGGCTGCAATGTATCATCCTAACCCAATCCCTCGGGGCGGTAGGCTATATGCAAAGCACCCTAATCAACACTTATATGAGTTGCATCGTTTTATCTACTCTGCTTTGCGTCCCAAAAATGGATCTACTAATGAGATTACCTTTTTTGAGATGTCTGCCATGTACCACATTTACTTCGGTGTTCCTTTCTTTGTTCCTATGACATTCATGGCTTGGATGATTAGTTGTAGGAGAATGGGGCGCAACCTCTTATACCCCATGCATCTAGAAGTCATCTTTAGGAGATTTGAGATCAACCATGATTTTTGTCCTATCTTTGGGTCATCTTTCGAGCTGACTAGGTCTAGGATATATTTTTTACCTCCACCTCCATCCGGTGCTACTCATGCTGATGTTCATGTTGATCAAGACGCTCATGCTCATACTCCGGTCCCTGCTGCTCCAGGATTTGATCCTCAGTTCTATCAGCATTTTGATGACTTTGTCACTCTCTATGGACAATGTCATCAGAGTTATGTTGATGCTAAGTTCCACCATACCTCTCAGGCACAGATCTTGAGGAATGGCATTATTGATCTGCACTAGAGTTTGGCACATCATCCTTCAGCTTCTTTTTCGATCATCCGTCATCCTGGCTTCGACGGACCGAGGTTTGATGATTCTACCACTTTTGGATACTTTGATCTGACTACTACTTCGATCCTTAGTCGCATGTTTCTCCAGCCGATGATGATGCTCAAATATGATTTGGGCCTTTAGTTTAGATTTTTGTGATTCTAGTTTGCTGATGATGATCTATGTAGTTATACACTTTGTAGTAGTCCAAACTTCTTCAGTTGGACTTATGTAGCAGTCATAAACCCTTTT
Source organism: Iris pallida (assembly GCA_029216955.1). Lineage (NCBI taxonomy): Eukaryota > Viridiplantae > Streptophyta > Magnoliopsida > Asparagales > Iridaceae > Iris > Iris pallida. The sequence continues at coordinate 2,568,283 of JANAVB010024994.1, forward strand.
AGCTATGACTTTATGCATTTGGATTTCAGATGTATTTCCTTTCAGTTATATTCTAGTTCATTCTATGTGAGTTTTTTGTTCATTTACACTCCTGCTAGTTCTACTGAGATAAAACTTGTTTTGGTATGGATATTACTCTGTCTGTTTCTTTATCTGTGTTAAATTGTTGGATTCTCATATTATAGGGGAGCTACTCATTTTGCGTACATGACAAAGCGGGAGGCGAACAATACCAAAATATCAACGAAAAATTCTATTCCATATTTCTGCGGACAAATCAGGTATATTATTTCAAAGTTACATTTTTATTTTGGTATAGACTCAAGTTTATCAATTATCAAAATGGGGGAGATTGTTAGCTCATTGGCTAAATGGTCACACCTGATTTTGACAATCAATGATAACTTAAGCCGATACACAAAATATACAAACTGCTACAAATGTTATAGGTTACTGAAATCAATATCAAAGAATGTAATACGTCTACATCCTGCATCTACAAAGAACATTGCATCGTCATCCAGACAAGATTGTATCGGAATCCAGATCGAGTTGTTTTATATTTTCTTCTGTATTTTCACTTTTATTGAGTCTAGAAAATATAAAATGTGAGATGTTTCGGGATATTACTGGCTTAGGTTTTCTCAGTCCACAAATCCAAAAAGCCTACCTAATCCCACAAAATTCCACATATCCATATAGCCAAAAATCCTATGCAATTTGGATCACCAAAAATCCTATCCTGACTGGAAAGAATTCGGCCAAAACTCTGACCGAGTTCGGTCAAGGATTTTTGAATTTCTGCTGCCTCCAATTCTGCATGCAACATTCGAATGCGATATTTTAGCATCTGAACTCAGTCCGAACTCTGCTCGAGTTCAATCAGGAAAAACACTACAAATAGAGAAGGATTTTCATATTTCTAATCACTCAATCATTCTTCTCTCTATCTCTTTCTAAGTGTTTTTCATCGCTCTAAAGCTTTCAAATCTCGCCTATACCACTCTTACCCAAAGCCAGTAACATTCTGTTCGATTTAGAGTCTTTGGTTCAAAGAGTTGTAAAGAGGTTGCAATCAGAAAACTTTTTATTTTTTGTATTCAAGTTTTGTTGGAGTCGGTCGTGCGCTCGTCACCAAGGCACGGTATTGTAAAGAGATGACAAGCTCTCATTTAGCTTGTGAATAGTAGATTAACAGCAGACAAGAGTACTCGTGACTGGATTAGTCCTCTCAGAGGAAAACCAGTATATATCGCAGTGTTCACTGAGTTTGATCTTTTATCTCTTGATTACTGCATTTAATTTACTGTCTTTTTTATCTGCCATAGTTTATAATCCGTTAATTTTTCAAGTGGTAATTATTTCTGCTGCACACGCACACACTCTATTCACCCCCTCTAAAGGTGCTCAACGGTTCTACAGTTGCCTGTGCTTGAAAAAGTATGACTTCTGGTACGATGGTATTTAAAGGAAGTTGTACCCCTGGACAGGTTTGGATAGGCCCAGGCCCAGAGACTACTTCATGTTCTTGAGCTGGAGTTGGGTTCACAACTGGTAGAGATGCATGTTGTGCCATAATCACCGCATGCATACTTGTAACCATGTCATTCATGGTCTTTAGATTAGCTTCTAAAGCAGCAATCTTTTGTTCTTGATTAGTGAAACTGGTAGCGTCTTGTTCTTCGTTGGTCACGTAAACTGGCAATTCCTTTGATACTGAGGATGAGCTGGTAGACAAGATAGTCTGATCATAATCCTCGCTCTCGGTATCAAAGTCCGGTAAGCTGCTACCCCAGGGTTGGAATCGAGAAGATTCCCCTGATTGAGGACGTTTCGGTTTCTCGATCGTGTGTTTTGATAGACTCCTTCAACAGAGTCAAGGATTCGATCGAGGTATTATCGACCCAGATTTCGAGATAAATTATGCCTTGGGCGTCTTCCACCCCCAGTACTACGAGACGTCATATTGACGGAGGCAAACATCAACTCTTCTTCATCTATCAGGATCACATCAGGGGAGTGAGGGCAATTCAAGCGGTCAAATACAGACCATTTGGCTGATTTACAGCAACACTTGATTACTATCTCATGTGAATTACAGTGATGTTCGTTATGTGAAGTCACTATTTTACGAGATGAGTCCTTGATCTTCTGCTTTTGTAAGATGAGCTCTCGAAGATCTGTTACATTAGAAGAAGAAGAGAAAGGTAGACTCTGACTGATTACATTAGAAACATGATTTTTATTCATAAACTTTTGTGTCCCCTGCGTGTACAGGGAAGTACTGAGTTCATTGGCATAAGTGAGTGGTTTCTTGTTCTTAGAAATCTTCGTTGTGTGCAAATTGGTGGTCGTCACAGACTGCATCAAAGTCCTCTGGTGTGCCATATGGCTTGGTTTGGAAAGTTCTGTTCGGTGCCTATTGAGATAAGCACGCATATCAGTGTCTGGAGTTATTTGATTGTCAATCTGTGACACCAGTTTTCCCTATTCAGTCCTTGATATGTGCAAGGGGGAGATCATGGCGCGAACCTGATTAGCACAGATCAGTTTGGAACGGAGTAGGCAGAATTCCTTGTTGCTCTGCGCACATTGGCACGACGCGTTTGGTACGGCGCCTATGGACAGAAGAAGTTGCACTGTGAACATAACTTACATTATTGGCAGCGTTTTGATTTTCATTGCCAAAAAATGTAGAGTTTCTGTCCAGAAGTATTTGAGCACTGATTGGCACAGAGGCGCAATCGAATGTGTTTTACATCAAGTCGAAGACTGGAAAAGAGTAGGGAATGGCCATTTGGTGCTTTCCTTTGATTTGCACATCACCAACAGTAATTGGCGAACATTTAGATTTCGGAGTCCAGTTGGCGTACGCCTTCTTGTTCTTGGCAGCAGCAGTGGCGCGCTTGGCACCCCCGGCGCCAATCATCTCTTCGTAAGCCATTTGGTCGAATTCTACAACCAAATTCTCCGGCGTCGTGCCAACCGATGCAACATCGCATTGAGTTGCCACTTTCTCGTCAGAGAAGAAAGTCCTCCCCAGTAGAGTTGCCATTTTATTTGTAAATAACAAAAGTCTTCTAAAGAAAACTTAATTACAAACTAAGAAAGAAAGTACAAAATCCTTATACAAAGATCTAAGTACAATTTTGATTCTGAAAAAGTACAACTATAGGAATCGGATCAGAAGACGATCACCTTATCCCTTGGACGACGCGATTTTGGAGTAGAAAAGCTCTTGAATTTGCTGCAAAAGTGGTAGAGAATTGCCAAAAATTCTTATCAAGAGTCGATGATAAGGGTCCCACCCCTAAAAAATGATTTTGGAACCCTTTTTATAGAGTTTGAAATGATTGGCGTGCAGTACAAAATACACTAATTGTGCATTGATTTGTGTGCCCTGTATCGTTTCATCCATTAGCGCGAACGGTTAACTTAACTGCATAGGACGCATAGCTTTCTGTGATAGAAAGGTACTTGGTCATGGACAGTATCATGTGCACGTTCTTCGAGATTAGTGGCATACATGCCACGTCATCTTTAACTGCTTCTGGATGGTGATTATGGTTGATTGGCGCAAATTTGATGAATGGCACGTTCTATTGATTGGCGCTAAACTGTAATTGGTGTTGTTTGTTGAGTCTGTGCAGAATTTATTAATTCGCGCCACTTGGTAAATGGCGCTGAGAACGTATGTTTGTTAATACTAATCTCGAGGTTTCCTCATTTAGTGCACTGACAGTCATCATGATAAATCTTTCTAAAAAGTCATAAAATTTGGCTTCTCGAGGAAGATTACCACGTGGCTCCATTTTGTTGTTTGGTGCTATTTGAGTTTATATCTGATCTGTGCGATCCCGTTTTGGCGCCAACTGTATCAGACAATATCTTCCTTGAGCGTTGTGCGTGCAGAACTCGAGAAAAAGATCTTCTCGATTGTGATATGACATAAAGTTTTGCCTTCTTGAGGACGCTTTGCTATGGGTCCTGGCACTATTTGATGGATGGCGCTATTCAATAATTGGTGCCATGGTAATATCTGATGGATGGCGCTATTCAACAATTGGCGCTATTTAATAGATCATGCGTGCTAATTATAAATGGTGCGACGTACTCTATTGAAAATATCTGAGCTTCTACAACGTCTTTGAACCTTATGCAGTGTAGCTGGACTACGTCTGTCCCCGTATTCTGGTACTGGAGCGTGACAAGGTTTTTTTTGGTGGCCCATGCAGGTCTTATTTTGAGATATTATTGGATATTACATGATTATTGATCTCAATCCACCATTCTTTGAAATTCCAATTTGTTATACTTGCCCTTCGCTCCCTTGATCTTTTGAACTGGTCATCATCTCTACCTGGACCTATCTTGCTTAGCCCTGTCTTATTCGTTGTTATCTACCTTTATTCCTTGTTTGAGAGACGTGGTCCTGTAGTTGGCCAAGTTGATCGCTTTATCAGATAAGATGTTGTCTTGTCTCCATCCTTGGGTTACTCATTATTCATCTTGGGTTCTGCACTCTCTACTGATGCATTGTCTTGTTTGGGTTTCTTATTATCCCCTTTGTGCATTGACTTCGTGTTTATTTAGTATCATTATCGCTCTCTTCGAGCATTGACTTGATTATTTTGGAGGGAAGATTTTTTTAGGGTTAGATTCAGGGTTGAAGTTGTCTCTGTAGGAACGTTGAGCACCTCTAGAGGAGGGCTGAATAGAGTGAGTGTGTGCAGCAGAAAGATAAGCACCAATTAAAAATTATATAAGTAATGTCACAAATATAATATACAGAGCAAACTATGAAATTTAAATGCAAAGAGTAAAGAGCATCAGAAAAGCAAATTCATGACACATCGATTTATACTGGTATCCCTCTGAGAGGACTAGTCTAGTCTCAAGTACTCTTGCCCGATGTTAATCCACCATGGCACAAGCTTTAACCGAGTGCTTGTATCTCTTTACAACACGAGTTTTCGTCCGAATGACTTGCAACTTCAACTGAGGCAAACTTTGAAAACCAAAACGTTTTCGGAGAGCCTTCTTTACAACTTGAACCAAACTCTAGATTGAAACAGAATAGCACTTGGCTTGGCTAGGAGTCGTTAAAGGCTAGATATGAAAATGAATAGCTCTGGAATAATTTTAAATAGAGAGAGAAGAGAAGAATGATTGAATGATTTGGAATGGAAAGTTCTCCTCTATTTATAACATTTTTGGGAGAAGAACTCGGCATGAATTCGGGGCCTCAAATTTCGTATTTTGAAAAATGGTTACAGGTATTCAGGAAGACCAAAACGTTTTGAAGCTGCCATGGCCGAACTCGGGTAGAGTTCGGGCCAAACTTGGGCCAAACTCGGTCTGAGTTATTTAATGAATATTTGCTCATTTTTTTATATGGGCCTTTTGTATGGGTATTTGATATAGGATTGGTTATAGGCTTAGCATAGAATGTGGAGTATATAGGTAGGCTTATTTTGGACAGTGGAGTTCAATAGAAAGCCAATTACCAATCCGATCAACCTCATATTTTCCTAAACTCAATAAAAGGAAAAATATATCACAAAATTTGAAAACTAATCTTGATATGTATTTGTAGGTTTTTTTTTAACAACGAAGACGAAGTGTAGTAGCTTGTTGGAAGTAGACGTTCTATTTGCGTATCGACCAAAGTTTATGTTGATTATCAAAATCAGGTGTGACTATGACCAATGGGCCAACAATCTCTCACATTTTGATAATTGACAAACTTTGAGTTTATACCAAATAATATCAAAAAATAACTTGAGAAAAATTATACCTCTCGTTTGGTTTGGCGCATTTGTTTGATTATTAGTATATATATACTTTTCTCCCCCTTGGTCATTTGTTCAAAATGAAAGCTCTCCCGCAAATAGTGAGCAAAAATAACATAAAAAAGAAGATAAGATCATACCAAAAAGATAAAGAAATAAACATGGCCAAAATATGTCTAACTGCATAAGTAGAATATGGTAGAAATCACTAAACTCAGTAGCAAAAACATGCAAGTACATAAACTCATAAAATATGGAAGTCTGAAAGAGACTTTACCATAACTAGTGCATAAAATCTACTAAGAAGTGCTACAAGATCATCATCATCATCATCAGATAGTGCCACACATAATATCCAAAGCCCAAAGAAGTCATTAACTCTCATCATCGTCGATATCAGCAAAACGACTGGGATCAATATAGGCTGCAGTAGGGTTGAAATAGCGACGAGCCTGGCGATCCTCAAATTTGGGTCCAGGGAAGTATAGATGACAAAATATCAGAGCGAAACCAGAGGGGTGATGAGACAGTGTCCACTGAATATCAGCAATACCATTCCATAGAGTCTGAAACTGGTATGTGAGACGGTAGTCAGTGTCTCGCTGACGAATGTACTCCGTCTGATAGCGCTCATCCTCAAGAATGCAACGAGCCTCAAATCGTGTGTAGAGCTGATCGATGGTGTGTGCATGAGGGGCCTTAGCAGGAGGGGCTGGTACTGGCAAAGGAGCCTGAGCAGGTGGAATGCCTCCGGCACCAACTACAGGATGAATAGGAAGAACCATAGGATATATCATCGATAGGACAGGAATCCAAAGGGTTGTTGTACCTATAAAATATGATAGAAAGAACCATAGGATATATGAGGTTACGACCAGCCTTCCTGCAGTTGTACATAGCTAACATCATGGTTTTGGGAAGACTAAAGGGAATCCCAAAATGAAGTGGTACATAGTAGATAGCTCCAAATACGTGATCTCATCAGTAGATTCCGTTTTGGGAAAGATTGATACAATGATAATGCGATGAAGCTCATAAAAATATTGGTTCTAGTAATGTGACATGAGCCATCCTTGGGGTCTAGGGTTCGCAGCACAGATTGCTTCCTTGAAGTCTCTGAGTCCATATCGGCACCAAATTAAACTTTGGTGATGTCGAGCAGGGCATCTCCAGTGTTGGGAACCTGGAGCCATTCGCCTAAGTCGTCATCATCAAATTCTATTTCAGTATGACAGAATGAGGAATATATCATACTATACGAATATTATAAGTTACAACAAAACATTCGAACGACGTTGCCGTATATCGGATTGAAAATTTGTACAAATTCACGTAGGTTAAGATTTTGGAATGTCAAGCAATATTCTGGGAAAATATTAAAGTTAATAGAGCTGCCCAGACATATAGGATGTTTGTGAAAGTCATGAAACCAAGCGATTGAGGTTTCTAAGTCTATGAACAACGTAACAACAAAATTATCCTCATCGGATGGTAGAGGTGGGCTAATTAGATTTTCGAGAGGAGTGTCGATGGGCTTGATGTAGAAGCACCTTCTCCTCTTTTCTTTATCTTTGAAAATCTAGGAGTCATAGAAAAAAATGACAAGGAAAGAGTGGAGATTGCCCAAAAAATAACATCATAGAATGGAAGAGAACGATAAAAAACCCTTAGACCCGAATTTTTAGGAGCTAACACCAAGAGAATAGGGAGGAAAAAAGGGTTATGGTTAGGGTTTTTCGGGTAGATGGCTGCTGTGGTCGTGGAAAAAAAGACGGAGAAGTGGGTATTTAAATAGAAAGTGGGCCAGCAACAGTCGGTTAGGTTCTGTTAGGGGGATAACCGAAATCGTCCAGAGTTCGGTCTTAGTCCGGTACACTTGTCTTTTTTAAAACACTTTTTGATTTATGAATAAAAATTTGCATTAGAACTAATATCCATTTGTTTAAATAAATTTTCATTACTTTGGGTTAGCTGTAGGGGCCGGATGCCAGCTAGCGGTAGTTCGAGGACTAGTACACCGTGTTGCTTCAGGCTATTTACACATATATGACAGAAGGGCCCTTTCGGCTTGTACCAAAAATAACTCTGACTAAAAAAAAATATTTGAATATAGTCTAACATTTTTCTAAGCATAAAGCATTATGTTTCCGAAAATTCAAGAATACCTAACTCGCGATGAATAAAGTTGAATCGGTCTTCGGCCAATAGTTTTGTGAAAATATCTGCCAACTGCTGATCTGTGTCAATAAATTTTAAACAAATATCCCCGTGTTGTTGGTGATCACGTAAGAAGTGCAGACGTATTTCGATGTGTTTAATGCGTGAGTGACATATATGGTTCTTAGTCAAATTTATTGTGCTAGTATTGTCAAAAAAAATGGGAATCTTTGTGTAGTACAGATTGTAGTCTTCTAAGGTTTGCTTCATCCACAAAATTTGTGCACAACAACAACCTGCAGCGATATACTCGACTTCAGTCGTTGATAATGCAACAAATTTGTTTTTGATAAACCAAGAGACTAGAGTTTTACCTAAAAAAATAACACGTACCGCTGGTACTTTTAAGGTCTACTTTGCATCCAGCAAAATCAGCATCAGAATACCCAATCAGGTCAAATAAAGTCATTTTGGGATACCATAATCTGACAGTAGAAGTACCTTTAAGGTATCGAAAGATACGCTTAACTGTGCATATGTGTGATTTCTTAGGGTTAGCTTGATATCTTGCACATATGCAAACGCTAAACATAATACCATGTTGACTAGCATTTAAATATAATAAACTACCAATCATACCTCGATACTTTCTCTGGTCGACTGGTTTGCCACTTTCATCAAGATCAAGTTTGGCTGATGTAGCCATAGGAGTCCCGATAGGCTTTGCGTTGTCGAAGTCAAACTTCTTTAGCAAGTCCTTCGTGTACTTAGCTTGATTGATGAAGGGTCCTGAGTGCTTTGTTTGATTTATAGTCCGAAGAAGTAGTTTAGCGCTCCGATCATAGTCATCTCAAACTCACTCTGCATAAACTTAGTAAATTTTTGACATAAATGTCCATTAGTAGAACCAAATATAATATCATCCACATAAATTTGCACTAACAGAATGTCATCATTTGAAGACTTGATAAACAGAGTTGTATCAACTCTTCCTTTCGAAAACTATTTACAAGTAAGAAGGAACTTAGGCGATCATACCAAGCTCGAGGGGCTTGTTTGAGTCCATAGAGTGCCTTACGTAACTTGAAAACGTGATCGGGAAATTTGAAATCTTCAAACCAGGGGATTATTTTACAAAAACTTTTTTTATAAAACCATTCAAAAATGCACTTTTCACGTCCATTTGAAAAAAGTTTTAAATCGTGAAAACATGCAAATGCACAAAGCAGCAAATGTATTCTAATCTAGCAACAGGAGCATAAGGCGCGCCATAATCAATTTCTTCTTCTTGATTATAACATTGAGCCACTAGACGAGCTTTGTTGCGTAGAACTTGTTCATCCTCACTAATTTTATTTCGGAACATCCATTTGGTACCAATTATAGATTGACCAATAGGTTTAGGAACAACTTCTCAAACTTGGTTTCTCTCAAATTGGTTAAGTTCCTCTTGCATGGCATAAATCCAAAATTCATCAAAAAATGCATCTGCTACTGATTTAGGTTATACTTGAGAAATGAATGCAACATTTGCAGCTATATCTCTATTTGAAGAATGTGTACCTACTCTTTTTTATACATCACCTATGACAAGAGACTTTGGATGGTCTGGCATAAATTTTATCTTCTTTGGTAGACTCTCCAGATAGTCTTTGTCAGCAGCCGCATCTTCAGTTGCCTTGGGTGTTTTCCTTGCCTCTTCATCATCGCTGTCACTTGCTATATGATTGTTGAGCTCATCAAATAAAATGTTAATAGATTCTTCAACAACCATAGATTTCTTATTGAAGACTCTATATTCCTTACTCTTGCAGCATAACCAAGGAATATTCCTTCGTCTGTCTTAGAGTTGAACTTACCTAAGTTATCCATGGTGTTCAGGATAAAATAGCGACATCCAAAAACTTTGAAATAAGAAATGTTTGGAATGCAATTAAACCATAATTCATTAGATGTCTTCTTCGATATAGGTCGAATCAGCAAACTATTCAAAACGTGACAACCTGTACGTCAACTTCAGCCCAAAAGTATTTCGAAAGATTATACTAGTTTAGCATGACTCTAGCCATATCACTTAGAGTTCTATTCTTCCATTCCACAACATCATTCTGTAAATGCTAGATCTTATTAGTATAGCCAAGAAACCTAGTATTAGCCTAGTATTAACTAGTATTAACTAGTTTGACCTAGTTAGTACCTAAAAACCAAATAGTGACTCGTTAAGACCTAGTATAACTTTATAAACCTTATAAATAGATAAAATCAACCTAGAAACTAAAAATGACCTAGTTTGACTGTGTTAACCTAGATTTGATCTAGTTTGACTATAGAAGCAAAGGTATTGACCTAGTTCGACTATAGAAGCAAGGTATGACCTAGTTTGACTTCCATGACCTAGAATTGATCTAAAAATTATATTTTAATTTAGACATCAATGATTATCACTCAAAAACACAAACTAATATTGATATTCCATATTTAGGTTTTCGAGGCACTGTTTCGGATACTATTGATACTTTACACTGGATTTCAGGCGAGTACATTCTTTGATACTTTCTATTATCTGATATTTGTTATGATTCATAGATTTAGTGATGTTCTACTTGATTCCTGACATGATGGTTACACGAGTTAGTTGTTATAGTTTATGTCTTGATATACATACTATTATCGTATCTCATTGTACACTTCGATCTTACTGCTCATGTGTTGACACCATATTGTACTATTGTGGATAGACAATCATATGTTATCGGTATAATTAAGACGTACTATTATGCCATTGTGGATTACGAGTCCTATTGGATTGAGTCGTACTTTTGTACTATTGTGGATAGCTAATCATACGTTACCCGTATGATTGAGCCGTACTATTGTGATATCGTGGATAGTCAATCATGTTGGATTGAGTCGTACTATTGTGACATTGTGGATAGCCAATCCTACTGGATTGAGCCGTACTCTTGTACTATTGTGGATAGCTAATCAGACATTACCCATATGATTGAGCCGTACTATTATAGATATTGTTATTGATAGAACACATGTTGTAAATGATGATTCGAAATACATTTAGTTCAGTTTCTTTCATGTTTATTTCATGTTCATTATGATGCTCTTTATTACTTTGTCTTTTCGTTCTTATTATATGATATGCTAGATAGTTATGGTACAGTTCTATATGCTCATCATGTATTACACTCGCTATTACTGTTTTATAGCATTTATCATATAATTGGAACTGATGTTAGAGTTTGTGCTTCGTTCCAATCCTGACTGGATAATATTTTTCCTAAGGATCTTCAGGATTTCTGTCCTACCTATTATGGGCCCAGTATAGATGAGGGCTATCTGCAGGAGACCCAAGAGGAGCCAGACCGGTAGAGGAGATATTGGTAGCGACTCAGTTCAATTAGCTATTAGTACTGGATTTGTCTCCATCTTTCTGACTCATTGGCATGTTATTATTTTGAGACATGTCATGATGAGATAGATAGACTCATAGACTCTAGTTGGGATTTTGGTTTATGTTATGTCCAAGACTTATCTTGGATTATCAAATCTTATCTTTTATGTCTTTACTGTGCCACTTATCTCTCTTATAGTTATCGTGTTTGAGTATGAGTATTATCAGCATCTTGTCCTCCGTATGGAGTTGTGATATCATTGACAGATTCCACATACTATTGTATGAGATGGTTAGATAATACTATTGATCTAGACAACGTTCTACCATCGATGTTGGAGCGTAGGCTGGACGTACCCAAATCTTCGTGCCCCTACATCGGGTGCGGGTTGCATTTTATCTCTTTCTTTTCAATTTGATTGTTTATTAGATCAGTTTCTGTTCAAGAACTTTTTTCAATTTGACAGTTTCTTAGATCAATTTTTGGTCAAGAGCCTATATCATAAAATATTGATTCGACCCATCGAGTGTTTCCTCCATCCATCAAAATCTGTCTGTCTAGTTGATTCCATTATAATTTTTCAACGGGTGATGCAAAAGAAGGCTCATCTATGATCAATAAAATCCAAAAGGTTGAGGTCTTTGTCAACACCTCGAATTCAGGTTCTAGATCATTTGGAGGTACCAAGCTCAATGATACTAATTTTTTGACATGGAAGAAGATCATATATGTCTGTCTCTGTTGTATGCACAAGCTGGGGCATGTGTACTAGAGCAATCAAGGCTCCAAATGAAGCTAATGAGGAAGCATATACAAAATGGGAAGATGTTGATAGATATGTGATGATAGTCTTGTTTAAAGCCATGTTGATGATGTGATGTAGATGATGGAAGAGTGTGATGTTGACACAAATTGGTCATGGTCAACCTAATTCTGATAATCGACAAAGCCGCATTCAAAAACAAAGTACAGTTACAAGATGAAAAGAATGCTCACTAAAGTCAGGCATCCGCACCAACATTGGGATTCTCTAATGTCTAGTCTTTTTCATGTTTCAAACAGTATAATTTTATATTTTATTGAGTCTAGGAGGCTGATGTGAGTCGAGTCGTACTGACAACTAAGAAGTAATTGTGCACTCACAAAAACCTACCTCAGTCTACTTATAAAAAAATTAGATCAAGTCCACTCAAAAAGCCTGAAACCTACTCATCCAAAACTAGCCTATACAAAACCCTTAGACCATACTAAAATAGACCAACCAAACTCGGACCGAGTTCTTGGTCGAACTCGGACCGAACTCGGTTGACCTAATTTAGAAAATGACCGGTTGTGAAATCCTTGGTTTTGTTGTTTCAAACGTCACAAAATCCAAATATTTTGGTTGAACTCTGACCGAACTCTGTTCACAAAACCCTATAAATAGACATGGATTTTTTTATTTTTACTCACTCAACCATTCTCAATCTTTCTATCCTATAGTGAGCAACCCTCGGAGCCTAAACCTTTCCATCTCCAAGATCAACTCCCCGGTCTTCTACTACCAAGTGCGATATTGGTTTAGAAGTCTGTCAGTGTAGCGACATGCTTCCGCTTTTCGGGATACGAGTACGTAGCCAAGTCTAGCCTATGCCACAGCATCGGTGGTAGTACGCTGTCTATGTCTCAATATCAATCTCAAATACAACAAAATTATATCTAATTGCTCATTCATAATAACTATTTTATTTACAAATCCAATAATACAATAAAATAATTTTTGGGAACAAATCTGCTAAACATTAAATACAATAACTTTCTAATCTAACTAAAATCTATGTTTGGCCTCCAAGATATCTTTAACTCCGCCCGAAGGAACCCAAGCAAGACAATAGTCATCTAGAGTATGTCAACTAAAAAATATATCCAGTCAGGATTGAAACAAGTTCACCATAACACTACACCACACAATATAATATACATGCATAAAGAAAACAATAATAAGGAAAAGTAACTATATGCATGACACGATATGACAAAAAGAGTACAGTTATAACATGAGAACAATATGACAGTAGACTCGATGGAAGGAAAATGAATGAGCAATATAGAAATAAGCGATCACGTGTAATGTGTGTTTTAGAATATCTACGTTCAATATGTGGTTAAGTTAAGAATCAGACAGTGAACACGTAAGTTGTATTGACTTAACAAATATTGTAAGATGGTCCCCTGACCGAATAAACATTGGGCTATACACTGGGGTACCACATGTCTACTAGTCGTATTCTTCCACCCGACTAACTCACAAGTACATGTCCAACACGATAAGCATTAACAATACGATAAACGATAATCATGGTAAGCTAGAAGTTAGGCATGAACATGTACATTACTACAACAACTCAAACTCTCGTGTAGTAACCATGATGAATCTAGAACGACGACAACAAGAAATAATTATGAAAAGACGATATAAAGATACATGCAGTACAAAATAAAGATAATATAATATCATAGTGAAACTTGCCTTAAGTTAAGTTGTAGTTGACTTGTGACTTGATCATGTTAGCACAGAATAGTCGTAGATATCATAAGTACGCAAGACAACCTCTACCGATGGAACATACCATGTCATTGTGTCTGGGATAGTCCAATTAGCTTAGGGTTGATATGAAGTGGTCAGAATCACAAGAATAGGAACATATGGCTAGTCACGATCAAGATGGGAATTGAAGTGTCTCACCCCAGTAGATATCCCAATTTAATGGAATCATTAGAGTAGCACTTGAGCTGTATAGTACAATAATATAAAATAAATGCCCAGAAAATCACAACTAATCTCATCTACACTTACGATCATGGAAACATAGAGAGATAACAGAGATCATAAATGTGCTAGAGTAAAATATTTATAATACATGAATAAATAAATATATTTTAGAAACACATGAATAATACATGAATAAATGTGCTGGAGTAAAATGTGTTGGAGTAAAATAAATGGGAATTGAAGAGAATTTGGATAAATAAATATATATAATCTATTTTAGAAAATATTTTTAATACATGAAACTATATTAGTTTAAATAATACCTTGAAATCGTAGAAAATCATTTAGTTATATAAACCCAATTTTGTCAAATACAATTTTTAGGTCAAGCTATAGATAAAAGTACCATAAAATAATATTTTAGGCTTCTTAGCCCAAATTTGAAATTGATTTATAGGGCCAAGCGCAAATACTATAATTGTTACAAAATACGTTTTAGGAAATCATTTACTATACACATATTTACTAAAATAGTACAAATAATTTAAATAATTTGACGTTAATATTAGTCATAATAATGCTTCTTATAACAATATGTACATACATAGTAAATACTGATATTGTTAATAGTATATAGAAAATATTGTATTAATTAATACAATACATATACATAAAATACTATAATCTATCTATTCTACTATATAATAGGAAAACTTGATGGTGAAACTTTTGAATTCCAAAAATACCCTTACATGTCTATACTAATTAAAAATGGTTCATTAATTTTAATAAGGACAACTTAATAATTATGAAGACTACCCCTTGATCTTCCTCAAGAATTTTTCTAAATTAAGTAAAAGAATATTAAAATACGTGCAAGGCACGTGCACAAATGCTAGTATAGTATAATACAAAAATACACCAAAATCAACTCTCTCCTACCCTCTCTCTCTCTTTCTCGTACACTGTGTTGAACACAACATTAATGTGCTGTTGATCTCAGCAAGAAAGAGAGAGAAAGCAATGCTTTCCTCTGAGAAAAGAAGAGGAAAAGGAAAACCCATTCCTTCTCCAAGAAAAGAAGCAGCAGTTAAGAAGGGAAAGTGAGGGGGAGGCTCGATGAAGAGAGAGTGCATTTGGATGAGTGAAGAAGTACTCACCAAGCTCTCTGTCTCGCCGCACAAGGTTTGCAGGCTCCGGGTGTAGGCGACGATCTGGTCTCCGTGCGGCGACGCTCGGGTTCGATACCGGCAGGGGACGCTTGACGGGGAGGAGCACGAGCGTAGGGGAGGTAGCGTTCGTGGGGAAGTCTCTCAACGGCGGACGAGGAGCAAAACGGCAGATCTGGTCTGCAGGGACACATCGCTCTGTGGAGATCTAGACGGCACAGCAGTCGTGGCTACGGGAGAGGTAAGTTGCGGTGTTAGTGGTTGCGGTGGCGACAATTGGTTTGATGGCCAGGTGATGAGGGTGGTAGTGACCGTGGTGTCACCCGGGTGAGGTGGTAGCCCACTAGTGATTTTAGGGGACAACAAGGAGGAGCGGTGAGGTGAGCGCCGGATCGCGGTGGCTGGTTGAGACAGGGACGTCAGAGGAGTGGTACTCCAGCGGCAGGCGGTGGTGGCACGACTGGGCTGGACAGGGCTGAGGGTCGTGATGTTGGTGGGGTGGCCGACAGGGAGGGGTCAGCAAGTGGTCGCAGACTGGAGGAGCACGGTGGTAGGAGTATTGGTGTTAGCATCAGGGGAGTTGGCCCCGACAGGACACGGAGGAGCTCTGTGTCTTCAGACACAGGGACACGAAGATAAGGTTAAGGTTAGGGTTAGGGTTTTAGGGAATTGGGGATTCTGTGGGGATTCGGGAACTATGTTATGGATTTAGGAATTAGGGTTGTGTCGGGAATTGGTGTCTTGTGCAAGACAGGATTTGGGTGGACGTGTCCGGTGTGTCGGACACAGGGATGGATTGCATGTATTTGTAATAAAATAATAGAAAGAAAAATAGGGACACAGACACGATGCACGCACGATTGGAAATTGGCTATGGTGTTGGTTTGAGAAATTTCGGTTGTGGATAAAAATAGAGGAAGCCTCCCCTGTATATGGGAGTGGGGGTTTCCTAGATAGGAAAGGATTAAGATTGATCCTTCCATAGAATGTAATCAATCAATTAGATTGATCAACTCAATCTATTGATAATTTTAAAACAATATCTAATGTATCAAATACCATTTAAAATAGATTTTATAAATCAAATCTTTAAAAATAAATGATAGTAATAAACTAAATAATTCTAAAAGTATATTTATCATAAATATTAAATTGTGCAATAATAATTGATAATAATAAATCAAACAATTCTAAAATATATTTTTGTAAATAAATTTGGTAAATCTTTTTCCTTTCAAAAATATCTATAATAGAATTTAGAAATAAATTTTATTATCTAATTAGAAAATATTTAAAACTAAATAAAATAAAAAATTTTAAAAATTCAGGAAGTGGGCTTACAAATCTACACCCCTTAGAGAAAAATTTGTCCTCGAATTTTAAAAATATCTAGGATATGAATGAAAAGTAGTAGTAAAATATCAAAATAAGAAACTTAAGTCATTATATGAAAATAGCAAAATAGAAAGATTGATCTAATTATTGCTCAAAGAAGGATGGAAGAAAATCTAGATTAAGGTCTTGAATCCTAGAAAGTTCTGAAGAGCTAAGGACTGAAATAGACAATAGAAGTAAAGGAATATTGTTAGAGGAGTTTGACCTACGTAATACCCTAAGGCCTCGTTTGGTTCGCGGAATGGAAAGGAAAGGAAACTGATTCCTTGGTATTTCCTTTCCTTTAGGAAATTATAATTCCTATAAACTTTCCTTTCCGGTGTTTGGAAAGATCGGGATTATAACCGAAATATATCTTTAATTTCCATTATAGTGTTTGGTGTTTGTAAGGAAAGGAAACAAAATCAAGTCAATTTTCCAAAAATACCCTCGTGCTAATAAAAATAATTATTACTTAGAAATATTTTTGTCTAAAAGTTATTATGGATAAAAATGGTAAATAATATTATGAACATGGATATTTTGGTCAAAAAATTTTGTAATAAATGCGGAAAAGTTGGAAGGAAAGTGATTCCTTAGATAAATGGGAGGAACCACTTTTCCCCCTATTTTTCTACCTCTTGGGAATCATTTTTTCTTTCCAACAACTTTCCTTTGGCTCCCAAACATAGGAAAGGAATCACTTTCCTTTCCCAAGCTCAAATTTCGGTAACCAAACGAGGCCTGTGGTATTATAGATGCAGACTGGACTGTGGTTGTATCTCAGATAGGCGGTCAACATTTAGTTATTTTACCTTTGTTGGAGGTAATCTGGTGACATGGAAGATTAAAAAGCAAAAGGTTGTAGCAAGGTCAAGTGCTGAGGCCGAGTACAGAGACATGGCTCATGGAGTTTGTGAGCTTTTATGGTTGAGAAATCTTACGAGATTTGGGATTTAATCTTAAAAGTGCAATGAAGTTGTATTGTGACAATAAGACAGCTATTAAGATATCACAAGATCCAGTGCAACATGATCGAACTAAACATGTGGTGGTTGATCGTCGTTTCATAAAGGAAAATCTAGATGTGATGCTTATTAGCTTTCCTTTTGTTTCTATTGAAGAGCAACTGGCAAATGTTCTTACAAAATGTGTTTCTAAAAGATCTTTTATGACTCAATGGACAGTTGGATATGATCAACTGGAAATTGCTGAGAAAGCCAGTTTCGGGGTTGGTTTGTATGAAAAACTCACATGCAAGATGGCTTTTATGAAATGCCTAGAATTATATAATTCCACGTTAAATATTCCAAGATTCCCTTTAGATGCTATGTATTTACAAAATTGACATTTTTATAGTACCAAAAATATCCCTTCGCGCAAATTTGGTCATATATATATGATTTTGAATTAAAAACTCAGATTTGGATTACGATTTTCGTCTTCTTCTTCTTCATGAGAGATCTGAATTCTATTGCTCTCATCTTTAGCAGAGATCGCAAAGATCGTTCATAGTTTACTGTAATTTTCTTCAGTCAAACTTTGATCATCGCTCACCATCATCGCTTATCATCATCATCATCATCATCTTCGTGAAGAGATCTCTTTTCGGCGATTAGGTTAATTGTGGAGAGAAAATCTTCTTTTTTCCTTTTTATAGATCTTAAAACAAGGTGGGAGTTCAGATATGTAGAAATTCATTCATCATCTTCGCATATCTCAAAATTTTTGCTGAATTTGAATTTGTTATGAAATTTATAATTGAGAAACGATTCGAGAGATCTTTAATCTCGTTCTTTTGTGCGAATATGAAGACGAATGATATTCGTCGTGCTAATATGACTGGAATGGTCATCCTCCATTCACTTGTCACAGAGAAATAGTATTCTTCGTTATATTTAGACGGAGAATGATCATTCTCCGTTAGTTTTGGACGGAGAATGGCCAAATCCCTTGAGAATGATCATTCTCCGTGAGTTTTAGACGGAGAATGATCATTCTCATGCATTTTAACACTGGCAATGTCATTCTTCGTATAATTTAATATGGAGAATAGTAATTCTCATGCATTTTAACACTGGAAATGCCATTCTCCTTATAATTTAATACGGAGAATGTCATCCTCCATGTAATTAAAAATGGAGTATGGTCATTCTCATGCGTTTTAACGCATGAGAATGCCATTATTCGTGTAATTTAATACGGAGAAAATCATTCTCCGTTTTAAATAAAACGGAGAATGAACATTCTCATGCATTTTAACTATGAGAATATCCTTCTCCGTGTAATTTAACACGGAGAATGGCATTCTCAGTTAGTTTAGACGGATAATAATCATTCTCCGTTAGTTTTAGACGGAGAATGATCAGAAATGTGTTGTCCTATTTTGTGATCACTTATGTTTTTATGTTATCAGGGGGGAATGTATCCAAGTTGTTTAGTTAATCTTTGTTTCAAGGGAGACCTAGTTTTCAACCGTGTCACATATGCACGTACCGTAGAATTTTTAAAGTATCAAGTATGCCATCGATGGACTTCTTTGGATCCACTTTTCTTTTTTTTCAAGTTTTTGCATTCCGATGGGACTGAACTGTACGTTGACAGTGATTTTTGGCTTCGATCATTGGTTGGGGGTTTCTATGGTACCCATGACGTGAGCTTTGATCTATTTGTGGAGCAAGTATACCCTCCATGTTCTTTATCGACATCTTTTTCTTGTCAAAACACTCCCATGGGACCTTCGCTTCCTCTGTTAGTTCTTTGAGTAGATATTCTCCTACTGTAAGGATAAACGAGTAGTAGAATTTTATGAGGGCTCAATTGAGACAATAAGGAAAAGAAAATCTGATATGTGGCCTGGATCAATTACCGGCATTGGTCAGAATTTTCTAAATGGTGTTGAAGAAGTTAGGCACGCTGTTAGGAAGGTATGTTTTGAATCTCGTCATCCATTCCATATTTTAAAATCTGAACCGGGGAGGTACACTGTTTGCTGCAAGAATTACAAGACACATGCTTGTTTGTGGAGCTTCCATACTATATCTATTTCGGAAGATAATCAAAATTTTGAGGTGAAGAGGTATGTGGGAGAACACAATTGTGGAGCTTGCTATATGGTAAAGGTAATATAGTTGTTTCAACAAAATTTGTGAAAAGTTTGGTTAGTGACATTGTTCGAATGGATCCTAAAAAGTCGGCAAAATAGTTGTCGATGAATTCAAGGTTGACTATGGTTTATCTCCTACCTACGGGCAAGCATACCACGGTATTAGGCTGGTGCACCAAGAAATGTACGGAGATGATGTTAGAGCTTACAACGACTTGTGTTGGTATGTCGACAAGGTAAAGGAAACCAATATTGGTTCCGTTATCAACTTTCAGAAAGATGATACATTAATAAGGTTTTAGCAACTTTTTCTTTCATATGGGGCTTGCATCGAAGGATTTCAATATTGTCGCCCGATGGTATATTTGGATGCGACTTTCCTTACATGGAGGTTTAGAGGATGTTTTGTAGCTACCCTTCCCAAAAATTTGAAATATTTTCTATTATTAATTATTTTATTAGAATGGTGATTTTAGATTTTATAGATAATTATTTAGTTAATGTTACAGTAGATGATTTTAGCCATGGTGGAGTTTTAGAGTGCAAGGCGACTAGGAATCATGGCACGGATAGTGCAATGGCATGCTTTGACTAGTGTGTTAGCCCTGATAGGGAAGGCCGAGCCATAGCAATGTCCTAACTAGGAAAACCAAGCCAAGTTACGACTTAACCCTTACCGAAGGTTTATTTATTCATTATTTATATTATTGAATTTTAGGGAACCCGATTATACCATTTTAGCCCGGACTGGACCCGAACTGGGCCCAAGCCCATGTAGTCAAGCGGCACGTCCGATGACATTCGTGTAGGTGGAATTTGGTATGAGAGTGTTATATTTCATTTTAATGAATTAGTGGATATTTTAAGTATTCTTAACTAAATATTATAAATATTATTATTAGAGATATTCAGTGACTTTTGTATAAAATAGGTCCCGTACATTTTTGGGATAAATTAAACGGTGCAAAATGGTATATACACCATTATTGGTTGTTGAACTTCGTTATTATTATTATTATTATCATTATTATTTTATTGAGGATATTGTTATATAATAATATTATTGGTTATATTATTTCTGTCAAATGAATATTATAATATATATGTATACATATTTTATAGATAGGTCATACACTAGAAAAATGGTATTTAGGAACTTAGAATTTTATTGGAATATTATTTATGCATAGCTATGAATATATGTGTACCTGTGTATGCATATATGAATATATTATATATATATATAGGTGTATATGGGTTGTATATATAAATATATATATAAATATATGTGTGTATGTATGTATAAATGTATATAAATATTTGTATGTATATATATATATATATATATATATATATATATATAGGTATACATATAATTGTATATATAAATATATATATATATATATATATATATATATATATATATATATATATATATATATATATATATATATATATATATATATATATATATATATGTATATACATAAGTAATTGCTAATATAGAAATGGAAGAAAACAAAAGAAAAAAAGAAATAAAAATAAAACATTCAGCCGACTAATAACCCAAGCCCCACACCAGCAACTAGGACCACTGGCGGAGGGAGAGGAGGGCCAGTGGGGTCATGTGACCCCGCTGGAAAAAAAAATTGTGAGGAATTTTTTTTTTGTGTTAGTCCATTCCACTCAGGACTCACCCAACTATGTGAATGTGAGTGAAAAAAATAAGCAGCAGCAAATCACATTTGTTTGGAGTGGTGTAGGACAGCGGGTGCATGTGAGCCAAAAAGAAAGAAGAAGAGCAAATCACAGCAGCAGCTTTCTTTGTCCCTCTCCATTTTCTTTGCTCTCTGGTGCGGTGATGTGCATTTGGCTTTTCAAAAAAATATTTCAACAACCATTCTTGCACTTAGCTAATTAGCTTTCTCCTCTCTCTCCCGTGGTGGCTCTCTTCGCTCTCTCCGTGGGGCTATCTTCCTCTCAGTTTCAGGTAATACATTTAATTAATTTATACTCTAATTTTTAAAAAATATTTTTTAATTGATTCATGTCCAAAATTAGATGTCTTTTATTTGATTCATGTCATAAATTAGATGGTTCCTAATTCATTCATGCCCTAAATTAGATGGCTCCCAACTGAGTCATGTCCTAATTGATTTTGCTCAAAACTTCATTTTCTCTTATATGAAATAAAATTGATTCATTATTCATGCCTCATTGATTTTGTCCTATTCATGCCTCATTAATTAATTTACTCTATTTATTGAGTCTATATTACTCTATTTTATTCTCATTGATTTTGACTACAACTATTTTAATGTGTCTTTGTGATCGAAATATTTTGCAACTAATTTCTGCTATTAGTTTTCTTTGCATTTATATATATATTTTTGGATTGAAAATTTATTATTCGATTTTGACCCCGCTGTACCTAAATTCTGGCTACGCCACTGACTAGGACCCGAGCTCATAAAGCTGAGAACAACCCAAACTGAGAACTCATGATCAGACCCCCGATTCACAGCCGCGGAAACCCGAGCGATACTTCGTATTTAGAGAGAGATCGACAGGGGAGGATTCCTGGAAGAAAAACCCTAATTCTGAAGCGCCACCTTCTCCCCCGACCCTGGGCGGCCATTCGCCACCAGCGCCGCCGCCGTGCGTGGCGGAGTTCGCCTGAAGAGCGCGCAACAGCCGCGAAAACCCTGCAGTCCCGTTAGCAAGGTACCAATTTCATCATCGAAATTCTTTACGTACACTCAACGGAATTCAATTCCGTAAAGTCCTATAGAAAGTCCATATGACCATCTAGGATCCCTACCAATTAGTTCTTATTGAAATTATTAAGATTCGTCGAAAAATCGACGCGAACATCAAGAAAAATATGTTCTAAACCAGAGTATATGACAATCTCTCAACCCAACTTGGCAGTCGTTTTCTGAACCGAACATTAGAGGATTTCAAAAACTAATTAAAGACAGTTCTAGAGAACCTATACGGCTCTGCAACCCATTTTGTAGAAGTCGAATTGATCGACAGAGCGTTGAGAAATCGGCGTCTCAAATTGACCAAAAACTTGTTTTCGAAACGGTAAAATTTTAATAAAACTCTCCGGCAAGACGTGCGTCCCGCCATTCCGGGCGACGTGGTCGTGAACCGAAAGCATCAAAAGCTGCGTATCGGCTTCGTGGTCATGTGGGCTTTGACAGAATTCAAATTGGTCGTGTGTGCGCGACGAATTTGATGCGTATCCGTCAAAATTTACCGTATCGTGCACTTTGCAAATTTCTCAATTAGTTTGTGCACGCTCGTCAGATCGAGACAAAACTTGTGCCAGCAGGACCGTATCATTTTTCTGGTCCTGTATGCCAAGTTTGGTCCAATTTTGAGACAGTTGAATCGTACGTCGTTTCGCGGGCCCCACGGTCCGACTTAACGGACGATTTTGTGCACGGTCCACCGAAATCCAACTTTGGATATACGGTTGGGTTCGTATCGAAAAATTGGATCCGTAGACATGTAGTTTGACGACTTTAGAGACCGTTGCCTCTGGCACGCTTTTCGGTGCAAAGCAGGGTCCAACGGCGGACACCGTTTTGACCCGAAATTACCGTTTTGCCCCTGTGTCCAGAATTGGACTTAAGGACAGGCAATCCTAGCTAATTTGACTATTCTGAGAACATTGGTAATGTTTATTTCAGCTTTCGGGAACTGTTGTACGAGTTTTGACTATTGGGGCACACTGATTGGTTTGGATTGTCCGTTTCACCAGCAAAGGACCACGGGCGAGTACAGTTTATTGTCTGCATTTTGATATTGATCTTTACTATATTTCATTGATTGGTCATTGGTTATATGATTTTTATACTCTATTATAAATTGTTGAGTCGGAATGAGAAGTACCAAGGATGTGTGATCCGACCGTAGACTGTGTTTATTTTCATGCAGTAGACCTTGTAGACCGTGTTTATTTTCATGCAGTAGACCTTGTAGACCATGTTTATTTTTTACAAGTAGACATTGTAGACAGTGCTTATTTTCTGCAAGTAGACATTGTAGACAGTGCTTATTTTCTTGCAAGTAGACCTCGTAGACCGTGCGGTGTAGTGCCCCAGATCGATCACATATCAACGGTACTTCTAACAGTTGGGAAAGTATTTTGTGTCTATTTATTGCTATTAGTTTTCCGTATTTACTGTTTAATTTTAAAACTCATGATTGATGTCTAACCTTTGTTTTATAGTCATTTTCTTTATTTGAAATTGTATTCAGTGAATTGTGCTCGTTCCATTCCTGATTGGAAACCAACATTTTTAGGTTCGCCGTGGATTCACTTAGCTTGGGGAGTGACGGGAATACTTGCAGACAAAAACCTAGAGACTAGCTAGATAGTTGAGTTGTAGTCATTCATTTATTTGTACAAGTTTATATTTTTCTACAAATGTAAAACTTATGATCATTGTAAGTTAAATTAATTATGTGAATGAGCATTATTTGTGATTTTGATCTCACGGCCGTGACAGCATTCTACCGTCGACATTACGGCGTAGGCTGGCTTGGATACGTCTCGTATTCGTTTAAAAAAAAATGGGTGCGGGTCGTGACAAGTTTTTGTGGTGGCCCATGCAGGTCAGTTTTCGCAAATCATGCGAACTCGTGATAGTACTTAAGTTAGTTGTACTATTGCGAGCCTGCGACTAGGAAATGCTCATTCACGAATTAAGAATTAATTTAACTTAAGAGGATGGCTAGGACTAGGAGTCCCCTGTACAAATTTACCGATGGGTAGTCTAGGCCATGGAATTTAGATAAGGGGTAATTAATTTTGATAGTTTGTTAGATCCCCATAGGTATACTATTACCTCTTGATATGACGATCCAATCCAATGGGGATAGATTATTCACTTGGTGAGACATGGCTTCCCAGAATTAATGATCTAACCTTGATAAATTGCTCAATTCTTTCTCTTTGCCTTTTAGATATCATCCCCATATCCTAGTCTGAATTGTCTATTTAATTCCTAGTTGCCCTAAGAATCAGTATTTTATAAAAAAATTTGATTTTGTTATCCATATGTCACGACCCGCACCCACTATTCGGACGCGAGCTCGTGAGCAAGCCAGCTACGTATCGAGCGGACTCCAGCCCGGCTCAAGTACGTATAAGCTGTCAAGGTCATGGGTATCATGTCTAATCTAAACTATATCTCAATCCATAAGAATCATATAAAGCAAGAATGAATAAGTATGGGTCATGATCTGCAGCCCATTAGCATATTGTTCGATTAGACTCTAAGAATGATATGAGTCTATAAATAAACAGAGTATATCATGGTACTGAATATAAAGCACGAAAAGATAATAAAGAAATAACACCAGCAATACCTGTATCATACATCGCAATCCTCTACCATCTCGCCCTGCTAACTAACTCCATGCAGTCGCTAAACCTGAAGAGATCATCAGGTCCGCAGAGGACTAGCAAGATACATAAAACATGCCACTATGACAGTAAATAATATGCATAAAGGGAATGACAGAAGTATGACACTCTACTTCTAAACAAATACATGATAACGCAACATCAAGGACAATGTTCAACACTTGGGCTAATAGACAGAGTACCATGACAATCGTAGCTCATCCGAAACTAACGACCAACAGAATAATCACAATCGCATCTCCTGGAGAATAACGACCAACAGAATATCACAATCGTAGCACGAAACTAATGGCCAACAGAATAATCAATACAACCGAAGCTCATCTGAACTACCGCCTAACAGAAACTATCATATAGCCCGCATGCCTAGTAACTGTCCTCTATGTCACAAGGAACTATACAGGTGTCAAGTCAAGTCGAATGAAGTCAAGTACAACTAACAGGTCAAGACATATCAAGTGAATGTGACTCGCGACAAGGCAACACTATCAGGACCTATACATGAATTAGAGTGATATACAGAAGAAAAGAAATAACGTATGTGCACATAAAGTGAGAAAAATAGTAATGGCACGAACAAGAGAAGCAAGAACCAAATATGACAGAAAAGAAACAACAACATAGAAAATACATAAAATATTGTATAGTGGGCAAGGTATACTTGCCTGGTGGCAGCGCAAAGAACCAATAATATACCGTCAACTGGTAAGCCATACAGTCCAAGTCATCACAACTGTCTCCGAAAGCTGAAACAAATATAATTACCAACATTCTCAGAATAGTCAAATTAGCTAGGATTGCCTGTTCTTAAGTCCAATTCTGGATACAGGGGCAAAACGGTAATTTCGGGCAAAAACGATGTCCGCCATTGGACCCGCTTTGCACCGAAAAGTGTGCCAGAGTTAATGGTCTCTAAAGTCGTCAAACTACATGTCTACGGATCCGATTTTTCGATACGAACCTAACCGTATGTCCAAAGTTGGATTTCGGCGGGCCGTGCACAAAATCGCCCGTTGAGTGGGACCGTAGGGCCCGCAAAACGGTAATTTTATCAACGGTCTCAGAATCGGACCAAACTTGGCATACAGGACCAGAAAAATAATACGGTCCTGCTGGCGCAAGTTTTGTCTCGATCTGACGAGCGTGCACAAAATAATTAAGAAATTTGCAAAGTGGTCGATACGGTGAATTTCGACGGATACGCATCAAATTCGTCGCGCACACGCGACCAATTTGAATTTCGCCAAAGCCCACACGACCACGAAGCCGTTATGCAGCTTTCGATGCCTTCGATTCACGACCACGTCGCCCGGAATGGCGGGACGCACGTCGTATCGAAGGTTTTTATTGATTTTTAATTTTCTGAAAACGGGTTTTTCGGAAACCTTCGTAATCGAATAACTTCCTACATACCTAACGAAAACATAGTCTATCAAGTGGGTTGTGATCATGCATATATTGTCTAAAAAGTTGTTCAATTATATTTCCCAATACATCAATGGTTCGGCAGAAAATTGCCTTCCAACTGGGGTGCTGGGACTGTCCTATACGTTCTGTTTTGACCGATTTCCGCTCGACTTTGCGTCGATATTGCAGACGGGTTTTCCTACGAATATCAAAGTTATCTACTGGGATCTAAAGAGGGTTATGAGGGGTTCATACCAGAGTTCGCATCTCGGGGTTTCGTTGAGAAATGAGGAAGAAAAGGAGGCGCAAAGTGGCCATCATTGCTGCACTGCTGCTGTTGCCGAGCGCCCTGTTTCGCGCGCGCGGTGCGCGCGGCCGGCCGTCAGCCCACCTCCGACGATGCGCCGCCGTCGGAAGGTCACCCTCAGGAGGTAGGAGTCGACTGATAAGCCGCGTATCGTGTTTAGTCTAGGGTTTTTTCTTTCCTACGCGTGTATATATGCAGAGAAGGCTCGGGGCCTGGGGATTTCTCCTGGGCTGTTGGCTGAGTCCAGTTTGGGCTCTCGGTTTTAGTTGTAGGCTGTGGGGAAAATGGCTTGGGGTGCTTTGCTAATTGGGCTAGGGAATGTGAGTTGCTCTGTTGAGCATGCAGCAGCTGCTGTGGGCCTTTCTCAGCCGATGTGGGGGCTGGGCTGGGCTCCCCTCACATATTTGTTTTTCTTTTACTTATTTCTTTTTCTTTATATCAATTCTATTTTCTATTTTCTATTTGCAATTAATACTTATGTATATATTCATGTATATATATATATACAGACACATAGGCACGTATATACACGTATATATTTATATTTCTATATACACACATATACGCCTATATATATAATTATATATACATACAATTACATATATGTTTTATATATATATACACATACATACATATACATATATATTTTATATATATACACATATATTTATATACCTATATATATAATCACTTACGTATACATATATATGCATATATACACATATATTATTTTTATATATATATATACACACAAAAATATATAATAATAACAATATAATAATAAGAATAATATCATAATAACAATAATGATAATAATAATAAGAATAATATAATAATAACAATAATGATAATAAGATTAAGAATAATATAATAATAAAAATAATGATAATAATAATAATAATAATAAGAATAATAATAACCAACTAAAATGTCTACTAAGAGTCCTTGGTGAACATATCATACTCCACCTGGCCCTAGAATTTCGTACAGTTATTTGAAAACACCATTTAAATAAACTATTAAATATTTAGAAGGTATTTGTCAAGTCCTAGAAATAAATAAGAAAGTATTTGTACACACATAAAATGTCTACATGGTCGTTCCGAGTTTCACTGCATGCCTACATGGGCTTGGGCTTGCTACGGGTCCTATCTGGACTAACTTGGTATAACCGAATTTCCTAAAGTCCAAATATTAATAAATAACTAATTAAACTATTTATAGTGATTAACTCGCAACTTGCCATGGTTTTCTTAGTTATGACACACCTATGGCTGGGTCTTCCCTGGCATAGCTAATACACTCGTCAAGGCACGCCACTGCACTATCCGTGCCATGATTCCTAGTCGTCTGGTGCTTCAAAACTCCACCATGGCTAAAGGCATCTATCGTAATAATTAACTAAATAAATATTTATAAAATTCTAAAATCCCCATTTAAATCAAATAAATAAATAAATAAATATTTAAAAAAAAATCCGGGAAGGGGAGCTACACCATATGCGGACCTCGAGTTAGTTCGATTCAATATTTTTCCATAGTTTGAATACACATGAAATAGATACTAGAATATTGTATATCTTTTGCCTTCAGTTATTTCCTCCCCACTCAATCTTTTATTTTAAGGATTGATAGGGCAAATACTTACGCTTTATTTCATAGTCAACATGTTTGAATCTCTAGAAGCTCATGAATTCTTACAGATATAGTTAAAGGAATGTTAGTTAACTCATGGTGGCAGGACAGTAGCGCACTGTCGCCATTTAATTACATTTTGGAGACCATGGATAAACTGTAGCCAGCAGCGCACTGGCGAGGCTCGACCCCTAGAGTCGAAATCAGTGTAAGAAAATATAGGTGATAGAATATTGCCAAAACTTTGGCTAGTGGTCCTCTCTTGATCGTAGATACCCTTGAGCCAATATTGGATAGAGTTAAGAAGTGTTCAATTTTGTATCATGTTGAGTTACGAAACCAAGGGTTTACCACAACCAGAGTATACGGGCGAGGCGTAACCCTCGGTGAAATGACTTCAGACGTGATTACAAGTTAGGAATACTATAGAAGATAAGAAAACGCTTTGTATGTCCTGTCACCCCCAGTTTTCAAATTAGGGGTATTTTTGTCATTTTCAAGTTTTAAAATATTTTAGGAATTTTATTTGATTTTATATGATTTTTAGGAATTTATTTGGGTTGGTTGGATTTAATCCAATTCGGACTCAATTTGGAGACCCGGGTAGCCTGGACCCTAGTGGGACCCCCATACTAGCTGGGCTTAGCCCATGTACCATCATAATTAGGCTAGAAATTATTAACCTAATTTCCATGACTTAATTAGTCATTTTAGAGGCTAAATTTGTATTTAGAATCAAACCGAACCAACCCGAATTCAAATACACCCAAACCAGTTTAGTAGGTTGTGGGCTATTGGATCCCAACCCAATAGCCCTAGGAGTGGCCGGCCATGAAGTCTCCCCCCCGTCTTCTCCACAAAGTAACCTCTTTCTCTCTCTTTCTCAAATTCTTTCTCTCCAAGCTCTCTCTCTCCTCCAAACAACATTTAGGTTTGTCATCAATCCCTCATTAATAACTCCTTTTCATTTATGTTCTTTACATTAAGTGTAGAGAATTCAATTCTCTACACTTTGCCCTCTATTTTGTAGGTTCTCCCTAGAAATTTGGTTAGTGTTAATTAGGGGTTTTTATATGTTAATGGTATATATATATATTTTTAATGGTATATATATATATATATATATATATATATATATATATATATATATATATATATATGTATATATATATATATATATATATATATATAGATTATATATATATAGGAATATATATGTATGTATGTATATGTGTGTGTGTATATATATATATAGATGGGAGGTTAGGATTAGATATTGGTTATATATATATAAATAGATATATAGATATATAGATAGATAGGTATATATGTATTGATATATATATATATAAAAGAGGAAAGGGAGGAGTGAAGGAGGAGAAGTAGGAGAAGAAGGAAAGAGCAGCAGCAGCTGCAGGAGCTGCAGAAGCAGCTCAAAGCAGCAGCAGCAGCAGAGCATAAGCAGCAGCAGCTGCAGTAGCAATGCAGCAGTAACAACAGCAGCAGGAGCTGTCTTGGCAGCTCCTTCCCCCCCCCCCCATACACCCCCCTGTACACCCCCTTAAACCCCCCCTAGTACCCTATGTATAGGTGTATATGTAGGTATATCATATAGATATATATATGTTTATATATAGAAATAGATGAAAAGTTAGATAGAAGAAGGAAGGAAAAGAATTAAGAAGAAGTAAAGAAGAAGGAAGAATTAGAATGAGAAGGAAGTTGGAGAAGAAGAAAACTAGGAGAAGTTAGGAAATTGAAGAGAGTAGGAAGGAGGAGTAAGAAGAAGATTAGAGAAGTTAAAAGAAGAACTAGAATTGAGAATCAAGAGGAGAATTAGAACGAGACTAAAAAGGGACTTTTTGGTAGAAATCGAGTTAGAAGGGAAAATTGAGCCCGGAGCATCGGATCGCGATAAAACCTGACATAGACCTAGGTTACGTGATTTAGATTTTGCGAGTAAGCTTCCGAGTGGAAATCGGAGTCGTAGGGCGCCGGTATCGCGCCGTGTCAGCGCGTATCTTGAAATATCCAAGATATCTGCAACGGGCCGTAAGGTGGACTAGACGTCCATTTTATCTAGGTATTATGGTAGATAACGAACCTATAGGATAGTACCCTACTACCCTAGGGAGCACGGGTCAAAATATCAAGCGTAGGTAGGCTATCTAGATAATCGCCGAGGGTAGAATTTTACCCTTAAAAAGGGTAAAATAGGGATTTGGCCCACGGCCAAGATTCGAGTTTCCAAGTCCAAGATGGACTTGGATATGGGTTGTATAGGTTGGTAATAAGTAGGATTAGCTGTCTAAACCTAGTCTTGGACCCGGTTGACCACGGTTGACTTTTGGACTAAAAGTCAACTATGGGTCAACACTTTACCCAATTTAGTTCCAATTCCATTTAACTTGGACAGTTGACTAAAGTCAACTATTAGTCCCAGTGACCTAGGGTTGACCTAGAGTTGACCTAGAGTTGACCAGAGTTGACCCGTTGACCAAAGTCATGATAAGTCAGTTTTTGACCTAGATTGATCCGGTTTAACTTCTAATGTTCTTCCATGACCAAGATTGACCCGACTAGCATGTCTTGACCTAGAATGACTAAATAGGATTTAATTTGATTTAACTTTACTTCCTAAACATAGTATTGATACGTCTTGTTCTCTATAGGTCCTCGAGATACTGCAGTTGATCCAGTCGACGTATATTATCATCTTACAGGCGAGTACATTCTCTGATACTTATTCCCAATTTATGATAACTGTTATGATTCATGTACTTAGTGTTGATATGCTTATTCCTGACACATGGTTCTCACGGATTGGTATTCTTGGATCCCGACGAGAGATGTTTTCTCCTTCTTAGGTTGGGATGTATTGTGCAAGCACCCTTGTAGCTCTTGCTCAATATATGGTCACTGATTCTAGAGAAGGCTAGCTACCTTCTCATTAGAATCTCGTGCAGTGACGTGTCCTATTTGGATCCATTCTACCAGTTGGGGTAGGGGGAGTAGTAGCGTATGCCTGTGATCAGATCCATCCCGTATTTCCGAACAGTGTGAGTCATATACCACACATATGACTTGCCAGGCCGATTCTTGACAGGTACCCAAGCCGATCACAAGCTGAAACTACTACTCACACACATTGGATATATAGCTTTCCTTGATTGTGTACATGCCATGATCCCGTTCTATTTTCTTGTTCTAGCTCTAGCCTTACAGCTTACCATGCCATGATACATACATGTACACTCCATGATTCATTGTATATGCTCTATTTACAGTCTTATAGCGTTTATTCTATCTTGAGATCTGTTATGAGATATATGTACTCGTTCCATCCTGACTGGACTGTTGATAAAATATTACAGATATCGACGAGGGAGATTGCAGTACCTACTACGGTCCGGACGACGTAGTGGGCCTAGACTTGGTCCCGCAGGGCGTAGCTCCGCCTGACGAGACTATACCACTTGTTTAGTTAGAGTAGGTCTTTGTATTAGACTTAGTTCCAGTTACTTTTTGAGACTGTATTATATTTAGACTGTATTAGAGACTGGACTTGTATATTATTTGTATCTGGACTTGACAGGTTATATTTTATCGTCTTGTTGTCTTTATCTTTCAGTCTTTACTTTCATCTTAGAGTTGTGATTGAGCACTTATATATATTCATTGCTTGTCATCCGTTCGGAGTTGACTATATTTTCGACAAGTTTTTGTTATATATATAAACTGTTGTCAGACTAGAAAATCCACAGCGTTCCATGCCATTTTTTCGGTGAGGGCTGGGCGTTGTCGCGTCACGTGCCCTTTTAGCGGGTGCGGGTCGTGACATGTCCCCTAAGATCCAAAGCCAATATTAGTGGAAGTTTGTAAGTTGGGTAGCATGTCTCCTGACCTAGCATTCTATAGTCCTTGTGACTTACTGACGAGGTAATTGACTAACACTAATAGGTTACTTAGAATATGGAATTTAGAATGTCCATAACCCATTAGTCGACCAAGTCCTTGTGGATAAGAAGATAGTAGGATGACCGTGTAAGCAAGGACACCGGATAAGGTTTTGATTCTCACAAAACTCGAACTACTTGTGCCTCCTTTCAAAAAATTTTTTTGTATACTTGTATTTTGACTATCTTAACCAATACTGCTAATACAACATAGTTTTGGCAAGCTCGCTCTGTTCTTGAGCTTGATTCAAGACATATGTTTAGTGGGGACGCCTACTAACATATTGTCTAATCAGAATCAGTGTATTATGGTCTGATCAACCATGATGCATTTGGTTCATACTTTATTTAATTACCCTACGTGGATTGAGATATAGATGTCTCTAAGATCTCATCTGCGACTTGCATTGACAATTCCTCTTGAATTATATGTTCGCCCTTGAATCACGAAATTGTATTCAGTAACATCTTCTTTGAATTCTTTATTGTTTTGTCTTTCACACCGATTTAGATAGACGAAAACTCGTGATTGGTAGAGAGATACAGAGTAGTCCCATGGCTATGTTGGTTGTATATACAAGTGTAGCTGCCATCGGCTAGCCATGTGACTAGAACCTTGCCTTGAGTTACTCATTTTCTCTCGACCCTTAAACTACTATGGGGGACTTTCAAACCATCTGAATTCGAAAATGATTAGGGTTTTACCCTTAGTCGACTGCCAACCTAGGAGACTACCACTCCTCAAGAAACCAATTGTCGTGAGTCTCTAACTATCTGCTTGAAGCTTGCTTTAACTAGCAACCCTTGTGCCTTGACTCAACTGTCCCTCGACCAAGGCCCACAGTTTAGACATAAGATTAATAGACAAGGGTAAGGACAATCATTTACCGTGACTATGGTAGATACTCATCCCGAGATTGGTTTCCAACAAATATTACCCTAGTTATGTAAATTTTGATATTAAGACCTAACTAGTGTTAGAACACCATGGTCACTAGCTTAGCTAATACCATAGATTAAATACCCTGTCAAATTGTGATCTACCAGTTGTCAACAACAATGCATGATCACTACGGGCCCATACCACTAGAACCCTTGTGACAATAGTCTGACAGGTTTGACACAACTAGAGTTTCATGACTCAGTTGTTAGAAATCTTTTTAGATGATGTACATTAGAGCTGGTTACCCCGTCGATAACTCTTGTATACAGTGGATGAGTAGATCATTCTATTATACCGACCATATGTCTTTATACACACTCGTTTTCCGTTTATTGAGGAACGATCCTTGATTTGACTTATATACCGTATCCCGTTACGTGATACCTTATTCTTTATCAACAAGAGTCGGGGTACAACACCGGACCTTAGAATTCTTCTAACCTCATTATTCCTAAAAACATGTCCTATTTTTAAGGTGGGTAGACTGTAAGCTTTCTAAAATTTTTAGGATATACCAGGATTACCGATTGATTAGAATAATTTCCATTAAGACGATGATTAGTGCCCCATGGACTCCTACTTTCCAATTAGATTTTTGTGTCCCCGATCGTGTCATTAATATTCGGAGCACGAGACCAACTGTTACCTTCCAACAAATTTTATATGCAAGATCTAGACGAGTCCACCTTCATCTAGGTATATCATGTCCCACTCAAACACGTCCCCTTGTACTCAAATTTTATGGTACGACTTTCAGGTAAAAAGGACTAGCTGTAACCCTTACCATAATACCGGTATACTTCCCGACTCCAATTAGAGACTCAACCTCGACCCAAACCATTCAACCCAACATATGGTGGTGATCTACTTGAAACCCACTATGCACCTGTCACTAGTGTGCCACTCAATTGTGTCTTCTCATGCTACTTAAACACAAAGTCACTGAAGGCACATTTTTGGGCTTTAGGGATATAGAAAATCAATCTGACAGGCAACTAGCTCAACCACTCGAGTGAAATCCTATTCTAGGTTATCCTAGTCTAGTAGAAATAGTTTTATCATTGGGATCTTGCCCAGTCAATATGGACTAAAATTCGAGGTTCATCCAACCAACGATTGATGTCCAATCAGGAACCCACTAAGACCCAGTAAAGCCCATCCATACAAACCACCATTTTTGGAATATATATATATATATATATATATATATATATATATATATATATATATATATATATATAATCGAACTATTTGAGATAGGTCCCTATACCTATCCACCTCTTAGAATGCAGGGTCATTCGTAACCCTTATCCCATCTACCGGGAAGTCGCGATACAATCTTGTATTGCATTTTATCCCTGGTTCGTGTGTTTAAATAATCACGGAAAAGATCACAACCTTGATTTCCCAGATTTCGTTCTATTATGGAAACTGTTTAGAAGTTCGAGAACGGAATTTTCATATTGCATGGATTGCAAGACCCTCTGAGAACAAAGGGTTCATTGACTTAGCAAGTGATTGGACTAAAGTAGCCCACTCTAGCGAATAAGTCATGGTTTATAGACTTTCCTCCTATCTGCATCTTGAGATACTCTACCGCTCTTGAAGCTTCATAATTGCTCTTGATTATCCTTCATTATCTTACTGTCCTTCCTATTTCAGAGTAAGGAGTGGTCATGCTCATTAGAATTTATTATTAATTCTTAGCTATTTGTATAAATTTGTTGCTTGTTAGATTTTGGGTTGGTTAAGAGATATGAGAGGATTATAGAGGCCAAAGCAGTAGATATCTATTGGTAGAAATTTTAGCAAGTAGTTGGATGATTATAAGGCTGTAGGGACATGAGATTGGAGGGAGTAGTGTGACCAAAGGTGGGTAGCAGTCCTTGGAGTTTCGTAGTTACAGAATAGATATGAGGAGGATATAAACTGTTTTTGAGGAATTAAAATTCGAGAAGATTAAGCTAATGGTAGATTTTTGTTGAATTTAAGGAATAGTTATGAATTAGAATTTCGAGGACGAAATTATGTTTTAGGTGGGTAGATTTGTAGCTGCCCTTCCCAGAAATTTGGAATATTTTCTATTATTAATTATTTTATTAGAATGGTGATTTTAGATTTTATAGATAATTATTTAGTTAATGTTACGGTAGATGATTTTAGCCATGGTAGAGTTTTGGAGTACAAGGCGACTAGGAATCATGGCACGGTTAGTGCAATGGCATGCTTTGACTAGTGTGTTAGCCCTGATAGGGAAGGCCGAGCCATAGGAATGTCCTAACTAGGAAAACCAAGCCAAGTTACGACTTAACCCTTACCGAAGGTTTATTTATTCATTATTTATTATTGAATTTTAGGGAACCCGATTATACCATTTTAGCCCGGACAGGACCCGAACTGAGCCCAAGCCCATCTAGTCAAGCGGCACGTCCGATGACATTCGTGTAGGTGGAATTTGGTATGAAGTGTTATATTTCATTTTAATAAATTAGTGGATATTTTAAGTATTCTTAACTAAATATTTAAATATTATTATTAGAGATATTCAGTGACTTTTGTATAAAATAGGCCCCGTACATTTTTGGGATAAATTAAAAGGTACAAAATGGTATATACACCATTATTGGTTGTTGAACTTCGTTATTATTATTATTATCATCATTATTATTTTATTGAGGATATTGTTATATATAATATTATTGGTTATATTATTTCTGTCAAATGAATATTATAATATATATGTATACATATTTTATAGATAGGTCATACACTAGAAAATGGTATTTAGGAACTTAGAATTTTATTGAATATTATTTATGCATAGCTATGAATATATGTGTACCTATGTATGCATATATAATATATTATAGATGGGTGTATATGGGTTGTATATATAATATATATATATAATATATGTGTGTATGTATGTATAAATGTATATAAATATTTATGTAGGTGTATATATATATATATAGGTATAATTGTATATATAATATATTATGTATATACATAAGTAATTGCTAATATAGAAATGGAAGAAAACAAAAGAAAAAAAGAAATAAAATAAAACATTCAGCCACTAATAACCCAAGCCCCCACCAGCAACTAGGACCCGAGCTCATAAAGCTGAGAACAACCCAACCGAGAACTCATGATCAGACCCCCGATTCACAGCCGCGGAAACCCGAGCGATACTTTGTATTTAAGAGAGATCGACAGAGGAGGATTCCTGGAAGAAAAACCCTAATTCTGAAGCGCCACCTTCTCCCCCGACCCTGGGCAGCCATTCGCCACCACGCCGCCGCCGTGCGCGCGGAGTTCGCCTGAAGAGCGCGCAACAACCCGCGAAACCCTGCAGTCCCGTTAGCAAGGTACCAATTTCGTCATCGAAATTCTTTACGTACACTCAACGAAATTCAATTCTGTAAAATCCTATAGAAAGTCCATATGACCATCTAGGATCCCTACCAATTAGTTCTTATTGAACTTATTCAGATTCGTCGAAAAATCGACGCGAACATCAAGAAAAATATGTTCTAAACCAGAGTATATGACAATCTCTCAACCCAACTTCGCAGTCGTTTACTGAACCGAACATTAGGGGATTTCAAAAACTAATTAAAGACAGTTCTAGAGAACCTATACGGCTCTGCAACCATTTGTATAAGTCGAATTGATCGACAGAGCGTTGAGAAATCGGCGTCTCAAATTGACCAAAAACATGTTTTCGAAACAGTAAAATTTTAATAAAACTCTCCGGCACGACGTGGTCCGCTATTCCGGGCGACATGGTCGCAAACCGAAAGCATCGAAAGCTGCGTATCGGCTTCGTGGTCGTGTGGCTTTGACGGAATTCAAATTGGTCGCGTGTGCGCGACGAATTTGATGCGTATCCGTCGAAATTCACCGTATCGTGCACTTTGCAAATTTCTCAATTAGTTTGTGCACGCTCGTCAGATCGAGACGAAACTTATGCCAGCAGGACCGTATCATTTTTCTGGTCCTGTATGCCAAGTTTGGTCCAATTCTGAGACAGTTGAATCGTACGTCATTTCGTGGCCCCACGGTCCGACTTAACGGGCGATTTTGCACGGCCCACCAAAATCTAACTTTGGACATATGGTTGGGTTTTGTATCGAAAAACTGGATTCGTAGACATGTAGTTTGACAACTTTAGACCGTTGCCTCTGGCACGCTTTTCGGTGCAAAGCAGGGTCCAACGACGGACACCGTTTTGACCCAAAATTACCGTTTTGTCCCTGTGTCCAGAATTGGACTTAAGGACAGGCAATCCTAGCTAATTTGACTATTCTGAGAACATTGGTAATGTTTATTTCAGCTTCCGGGAACTGTTGTACGGATTTTGACTATTGGGGCACACTGATTGGTTTGGATTGTCCGTTTCACCAGCAAACCACAGGCGAGTACAGTTTTGTCTGTATTTCGATATTAATCTTTACTATATTTCATTGATTGGTCATTGGTTCTATGATTTTTATACTCTATTATAAATTGTTGAGTCGGAATGAGAATACCAAGGATGTGTGATCCGACCGTAGACCGTGTTTATTTTCATGCAGTAGACCTTGTAGACCATATTTATTTTCATGCAGTAGACCTTGTAGACCGTATTTATTTTCATGCAGTAGACCTTGTAGACCGTGTTTATTTTCTGCAAGTAGACATTGTAGACAGTGCTTATTTTCTGCAAGTAGACATTGTAGACAGTGCTTATCTTCTTGCAAGTAGACCTCGTAGACCGTGCAGTGTAGTGCCCCAGACCGTCACACAACGGTACTTCTAACAGTTGGGAAAGTATTTTGTGTCTATTTTTGCTATTGGTTTTCCGTATTTACTGTTTAATTTCAAAACTCATGATTGATGTCTAACATTTGTTTTATAGTCATTTTCTTTATTTGAAATTGCATTCAGTGAATTGTGCTCGTTCCATTCCTGATTGGAAACCAACATTTTCAGGTTAGCCGTGGATTCACTTAGCTTGGGGAGTAACAGGAATACTTGCAGACAAAAGTCTAGAGACTAGCTAGATAGTTGAGTTGTAGTCATTCATTTATTTGTATAAGTTTATATTTTTTTACAAATGTAAAACTTATGATCATTGTAAGTTAAATTAATTATTTGAATGAGCATTATTGTGATTTTGATCTCATGGCCGTGACAGCGTTCTACCGCCGACACTGCGGGCTAGGCTGGCTGGGACACGTCTCGTATCTGTTTTAAAAAAACGGGTACGGTCGTGACATATTTAATGTCTGCTATAGCAAAAAATGGTGACCAACAGTTCTACTCTCTTGCCTACGGTATAGTTTCGGACGAAGTGGCGAAATTGGGAATAGTTCCTTAAAATCTCAAGAATGTTGTTGGATGTAGTAGGTGATCGTTTTTCTTTCGGATCAAGGCACCGGTTTTAGTTTCTGAAGTTCCTAAGTGTTCCCTACTGCTTACCATAGCTATTGCTATTATCACATGAAGAATAACATACCACTGAAGGAGAAAGAAAATGAAAGCAAGTATCTGCATGTACTTGAAGCTTGAGGCAAGCAGTATATGTTCTAACACCAGGTGTGTAAATCAGACACATATGGAGCTTTTGTACATTATCCGTTTTTTAACAAGGAGAATGGTCATTCTCCGTGTAAATCTCACGAGAATGGCCATTCTTCGTTTACATCTCACAGAGAATGGCATTCTTCGTGTTCCTTAACAAGGAGAATATGCATTCTTCGTTAGTTTGAACGGAAAATGACCATTCTCTGTGTTTTTAACACGGAGAATGGTCCCTATTTTTTTATGTGCTTGTGTCTTGACTTCCTTCTTAATTAATTTTCTTTTTTTCCTGTATAAGGTGGTTATAAACAGCAGTTAAGAAGATATATGATCTGAATTGTGGTGTTGTGAATTGGATGGATAAACAAAAACCTGAACATTGGTCAAATACATTCTTCCCCGAATGTAGATACGACGAGGTTGCTTTTTGTTGTGCGGAGTCATTCAATGCATGGATAAAGGCTGAGAAGAAAATGCCTATTTCAGCACTTGTAAACGTTACCCGAGTGAAGATGATTTCAGATCGCCACAAGGATGCAATTGATTTAAATAGCAAATTGACTCCATACGCCAAGATTATGCTGAAGAAGCTTACAGATGATGGCATGTCCTATAGGTATATTGGTCTGGTGATTTTGAGTTTGAGGTGATGGCAGATACTTTCTCACACCTGTGAATCTTCTTGATTGGCATTGTAGTTGTCGCAGATAGAAGGTATAATGGATTCCCATGCAGCCATGCAATCCAATGCATCAGATTTGGTTCGGGCAAATTCGTTTACGATTTTGTGGAGAAGTATTGGACATCAGATTTCTACAAGAAGCTACATTCATGTGCAATTCGTCCAGTTCCAGATTGTGAAAAATAGTTTTGAAAATAATCTAACTGATTTGGTTTTACCACCGGTTCCAA
This sequence comes from Iris pallida, assembly GCA_029216955.1. Taxonomy (NCBI): domain Eukaryota; kingdom Viridiplantae; phylum Streptophyta; class Magnoliopsida; order Asparagales; family Iridaceae; genus Iris; species Iris pallida. The sequence goes on from JANAVB010024994.1 coordinate 2,608,210, forward strand.
ACGTGGCCCCGACCAACCAAAGGCGGACCGTTATAAGAGCAATTACGAGAACAAGGAAAAAGAGAAGAGGAAGATGAGGTGCCAGAATTGCCTTGAATTAGGTAATCACAATCGCACCACTTGCCCGCTCCCCCCCCCACGTGCTTCTACGAGGGTCGAGGGGAGCGCCCCCTCGTTAATACATATTTAGCCCTTCTTTCTTTTATATAATTACTTTTTGAATACATTTATTACATTTTTGATATCAATGGTGCTATTTTGAAGTCTGTTATATATGTTTCATAGTTTTTTGACTACATAATGGCAATTCTCCATCATTCTTTTACGAGAATGGTCATTCTCCGTGTTATGGTCATTCTCCGTGTTATTTAACACGGAAAATGGACATTCTCATTCGTTTAGTGTCCATTCTCCGTGTAATTTAAAACGAAGAATATCATTCTCCGTGTTAAATTATACGGAGAATGAACATTCTCATGCATTTTAACACTAGGAATGTCCATTCTCCGTGTAATTTAAACAGAGAATGACATTTTTCGTGTTATTTAACACGGAGAATGGTCATTCTCATGCGTTTTAACACTGGAAATGACATTCTCTGTGTAATTTAACACGGAGAATGGCATTCTCATACGTTTTAACATTGGAGAATAGCATTCTAATGCGTTTTAACACTGAGAATGCCATTCTCCGTGTATTTAAAATTGAGAATGGCATTCTCCGTGTTAAATTACATGGAGAATGAACATTCCCATTGTTTTAACACTGGGACTGACCATTCTTCGTGTCATTTGACATTCTCCGTTTTAAATACACGGAGAATGAACATTTCCATACGTTTTAACGCTGGGACTGACCATTCTCTGTGTCATTTAACACGGAGAATGTCATTCTCCGTGTCATTTAAGACGGAGAATGTCATTCTCCATTTTAAATTACATATAGAATGGTCATTCTCATTCGTTATTTAATACTGGGACTGAGCATTCAAAAAACGATATAAAAATAATGTAAAAGACAGAGTAGATGTAACAAAAGACGCATACACAGAAGAATAAAAGTCAAATGTAAGATAATAGAAAGAAGTTATTAGCCCATTTACGTTGTAATTTTTATAATGGTTTTGGGTGATACATTTTTACTTTGAAGCAACCTCTTAACCCATGCCAACCTTGTAATTTTCTGGTGAATTTCATTATCATTTCCTTTTGGTACTGTGAAGGGAGAATTCATCAAGCACTTCATATAGTACGTCGTGTACAAGAGGCAGTTGGGTGCTTTCTGTTGTGGACATTTTTATGAAAAATCGTTTGTGTGCTCTCATACTCTATCATAGCCTTGCATCTTTCCCATCATCTTAACTTTTTTCCTGACGATAGACTCCAAGACCGTCCTCACAGATTCTGCATCTTCTTTGCCCTTGTCGTACGTGTTGGACACCAAGGAGTTGTAATGTGCCTACACGTAGGAGCTCAAGTTGAATGTGAGCAACGTATAGTGTTTGTTGGATTTATTAAAGAGTGGAATGAATATCCACTCCATGTCTTCCTGTAAATCTATGATGAAGTTTTCTACATCTGTTTTGGAAGTTGTTAAGGGTGTCGGCTGTTACGTCTGCTTCATGAGCTTGGACAATGATGGATTCTTTGTCAGAAACAAAACACAATATCATGAGTTAGTTTCATCGGTGTACACATGAATAAGGACGTTTTAGTTATAATTCTTACCATATATGGGGCATCATGAATGCAAACCACTTATATTGCACCTCCTGTGAACTTGACTGTACTCCCCTTCTTGTATTGGCTTGAATTTGTTTCATCTTGCTTATTAATATGTTGAGTATTCCATCCTCAATATCTTGATAATGGAGAATGTCTTGTACGTCTATTGCTGTCAAGATGATTTCAACTCCATATTGATCTTTCGTAGCCGCGTATACAACATCACTGCACATAATTTATTTTAGATTAAATTAATAGAAATTTGTCAGAAATAATTGTGAAAAAGACTAGAAAAAAGAGAGTCATCAGCCTTCCAACTGTCACGGAGAATGGCCATTCTCCAGCCAACCACCACGGAGAATGGCCATTCTCCGTTATGAATTGGACGAAGATTGGTCGAGTTTAGAATACATACAATGGAGTCATCTTTTTTGGGAATACGATTTCCTTGTAAAGCTTCTGCAGCTCTTCATCTGCAGCATTCCAAAGTATGAGGTCTTCACATTCCCTTACTATACACCGTTCTTTATTAGTTCAGCCATTCTGGCATCTTCTTTGGCTGTCGGATCTGCCTTCTCATTGTTTTCTTCTGAATCTAGTATTGGGCTGGGTTTTTTGTTTCGTATCGGCATTAATCTTCCGCTTTTTTAGCATCTGTTAATGTTCTTTTCCCAAGGGAGTAAAATCTTCATCGGCTATTACTGCTGATGGTTTTACCAATCTCTTTGCCTCCCTCCTCTTTTATTGGTTACCGACCGCTTGATCATCAAGTTCAGCAGATTGTTGTTCAGCAGCTTGTTGAGGCTCTTTAAGCTTCAATACTTCAATTATGGCATCAAGATCAGCAATTTTTGCATCCTTTTCAGTGACTTCTTTATTCAACAATTCAACTTTCCCTTGAAGCTCGCTTTTCTCATTAATGAGCCTTTTATTTGCTTTTCTGAGCTGCTCTGTTATTTGTACTGATATAAATAAACATCAATTAAGGAAAATGTCAACAACAAAAAGAAGAAAAAGAAAAGATCATTCTCCGTGTAATTTAATACGGAGAATGGTCATCCCCATGCGTTTTAACACTGGTATTGACCATTCTCCGTGTTATTAACACGGAGAATGGTCATCTAATGCGTTATAACACTAGGAATAACCATTCTTCGTGCTATTTAACACGGAGAATGGCCATTCTCCTGCATTTTAGCACGAAGAATGGCATTCTCCGTGTTCTTAACACGAAGAATGGTCATACTCATGCGTTTTAAACACTGGAATGACCATTCTCCGTGATAGTTACACGGAGAATGGAATTCTTCGTATTTGAACACGGAGAATAGAATTCTTCGTGTTTTGAACACGGAGAATGGCCATCCTCATGCGTTTTAACACTGTTATGACCATTCTTCGTGTAATTTAACACGGAGAATGACATTCTCCGTATTATTTAAAATAGAGATTATCATTCTCCGTATTATTTAACCCGGAAATACCATTCCCCGTGCTAAATTACACGGAGAATGGTCATTTTCCTGTGTTTTAACATTGGGAATGACTATTCTCCGTGTCATTAACACGGAGAATGTCATTCTCCTGAACTATAACACGGAGAATTACAAATCAGAAATTTGAAAAAAAAGATTTTACCCTGTGCCTGTAGCACTTTAACCTTGTTGATAAGCTGTTCATTTTCAGCAAGAATAACATAATTCTGTTTCTCAAATCCTCCAAATTATGCACCGAGCCCTCCATCACAACGTTGGCTGCACGTTGTTGCGCTTCTTGTGCCTCTAGCTCTTTCAGCTTTTCGTGAGTTTCTTCTTCTACGTGTTGGCTGCATGTAATTGCGCTTCTTGTGCCTTTAGCTTTTCTGCTTTTCTTGGGGTTCCTCGTCTGCGTGTTGACTGTATGTAATTGCACTTCTTGTGCCTCTAGCTCTTTCAGCTTTTCTTGGAGTTTCTCGTTCTGCGCAAGAATATCAGAATTATGTCTTCTCAAATCCTCCAATTCCTGCGCTGAGCACTCCATCACACACGTTCATTTCATCATTTGTGGGTATCTCTTATTCAGCAAACTCATCCCACCTGTTTGGTATTCCTCTCCCTCTTTTTCAACTTCTTCTTGTATAGTTGGCTCATCTTCTTTGTGTCCTTCTTCTTTTTCCAACAGATATAACCAGATCTTTGAATACCATTTTGGAGTTTAAATTGTTGTGATATTCGATCTTAAGAGTTTGAGATTGCGTACCCATCCCATGTGAAAAATCTTGGATAATCAGGAATTAGGTCGAACTTCCTTTTCACAAACGTACTATGTTCTGCAACCAATAGAGGAAGTATATTGTGCAACCTTCCATTTTGGAGTAAGCACTGGAGTAATCCCCCCTTTAGTTCTACTTGTAGTCCTCTTGATGCTATCCATGACATATGCCAATATTAACCTTGGCCAACATATACTGTTGATAACTTCCACGCTGTCTACCAAGGCGAAGAATTTGTATGGCAAATCTGAACCGCCAGTCTTTGTGAAAATACAGTTTGGCACAAGTTGAAGATTATTATCTTGGCCAATCATCTGGATTAACAGCTTTATTTTTGCGACGAAGCCGCTGCAACAATTCAAGGAACTTTTCTTTCACTTCCTTATTAGTGACTTTTGAGTCTGGGCCCTTGGAATTAGACAACAATCTTCTAAAAGATCTCTACACAGGCTAAAAATTCTAGTGGTGGTGGCTGTTGTTGTTTTTCCATCATCAATTTTCTGTAAATAACTCATTCTCGTTTTCTTCCTTCCATCGGTAGACCGAAGACTGCCATATCGTTAACGCTTGGCACAATTTTAACAGTGGTGCTCAATTGAAGTATCCGACGCCATCTTTGTTTGATGTGTAAGTTGCAATAAAATTCTCAAGACCTTCTGTTACCTTGGCCAATTCGTGAACGTGGACTCTGTTTTTGTAGAATACCTCGACAAAATTCTAGAAACCGGTATTCTTTAAAGAATCAATAACTGGCTCAGGTAAACGGCCGCCATCTATATTGACATCCTCCATAAGATTTAGCATTGTTTTGAAAGTAGAACAACGAAAACTCTGATTCCTTATTCCTGACAGATGTTTTCTACAAAAAAACAAAACAAAACAAAATTTTAGGTTTATGTCAACTGTTCTCCTTCGTCGATATAACACGGAGAATATCCATTCTCCGTCATTTTGACATGGAGAATGGCCATTCTTATGCGTTTTAACACTGGGAATGTCATTCTCCGTGTAATTTAACACGGAGAATGTCATTCTCCGTTTTAAATTACACGGAGAATGAACATTCTCATGCGTTTTTAACACTGAGAATGTCATTCTCCGTGTAATTTAACACGGAGAATGATATTCTCCATGTCATTCTTCGTTTTAAATTATACGGAGAATGAACATTCTCATGCATTAACACTGAGAAAGCCATTCTCCGTGTAATTTAACACGGAGAATGATATTCTCCGTATTTTTATACACGGAGAATGACATTAAACGTGTAATTTAAAACGAAGAATGGTCATTCTCATACGTTTTAAACACTGGGAATGACCATTCTCCGTGTAATTTAAAACAGAGAATGACATTCTTCGTGTTAAATTACACGAAGAATAGTCATTCTTATGCGTTTTAACACGGAGAATATCATTATCCGTGTAATTTAACAAGGATATGACATTCTCCGTGTTTTATATACGGATAATGGCATCCTCCGTGTAATTTAACACGGAGAATAATATTCTCCGTGTTAAACTACACGGAGAATAGTCATTCTCATGCGTTTTAACACATAGAATTTTATTATCCGTGTAATTTAACAAGGAGAATGACTTTCTTCGTGTTTTTTACACGAAGAATGGCATCCTCCGTGTAATTTAAATTATTCTCCGTGTTAAATTATACGGAGAATGGCATTCTCCGTGTAATTTAAGACGGATAATGGTCATTCTCATGCGTTTTAACGCATGAGAATGCCATTCTCCATATAATTTAATATGGATGTCATTCTCCGTGATAAATTACACAGAGAATGGCATCCTCCGTGTAATTTAAGACGGAGAATGGTCATTCTCATGCGTTTTAACGCATGAGAATGCCATTCTCCGTGTAATTTAACACGGAGGATGTCATTCTCCGTGTAATTTAACACGGAGGATACCATTCTCCGTGTAATTTAAGACGGAGAATGGTCATTCCCATGCGTTTTAACACGGAGGATGCCATTCTCCGTATAATTAAAAACGGAGATGTCATTCTCCGTGTTAAATTATGGAGAGTAGCATCCTCCGTGTAATTTAACACGGAGAATGGCATCCTCCGTGTAATTTAACACGGAGAATGACATTCTTGATTTAAATTAACGAGAATGACATTCTCCGTGTAATTTAATACGAAGAATGAACATTCTCATGCGTTTTAACACGGAGAATGCCATTCTCCGTGTTTTTATACAAAATCATGCACATAACTTAAAGTTATACCTTCTTTTTGCACTTCTTGTGCTTAGCATCGTTTCCCTTTTCCTTTTGTGCAACTTTCTTAGTTATCTGTTTCCGTGGTTTTCCGTCATCCCCTTTTGGATTTTCTGCAACTGTCTTCATTTTTCTCTACAACTGGTATATCTTTTCTAACTGGTGAGCCGACATGATGTGAAGATTGCGAATGGAGAGAAATGTTTGAAGATTTTGGAGAATAAACCTATATTCGAAACTGAGCGGCGTATGGAAGAAGAGGAAGAATCGAAACCGTTTTTTTTTTTTTTTTTGAAGAGTAGGGTTCATGAGTGTTTTCAATAAATTAGAAGGGCAAAAAGGTCATTCAGAACTCGCTTTATATATTCATCGCTAATTCTGGGCACGCGATGAAATGTTATTTTACGGTGGATTTTACATAAAAACTTTTGCAATTTTTGGGCATTTCATAAATTTCCCCTATGATCAATGTTTATGCTCCAACTTGGGGAGCATTGGTGTCATGGTAATATTTATATGGTAAGGAATATATTGTGTTTAGTACTTACCATATAAGAATACCATCATATGAAAGTAACTTGTATATGGTAGGAATATATTGTATTAGTTATCATATAAGACAATGGTAATACAAAACCCTTTATATAGCCTCCACTGTGAGAATAATATACATCCAAAATTCTCTCAGATACATCTCAAGCTCTATATTTGACTCCATAAAGTATAAGAATAAGAATGTCTATGAAGATCCTGTAATTTACAAGGATTGTGCTGTAAAAAGACGAATACATGAGAAGAATCACAACTGGAACTGAACCAACTATACCAAGTATATATATATACATATGCTTGCTGTCTCGTGAAAAAACTTGAAGTAGATGATCTGTACAGTCCATTTAACCCTACTCAAGAACAGCAGCTAGCTATCTCCACGGAATACTAATTCAGAATCAGTTTAGTAGCTTATCTGCCTCATTTGATTCGAGATGACATTGTGGTCTCCTTGGATGTTTGGAGCTTTTCTAGTTCCTGGAGAATTTCTGGCATCTCGAGACGGTTTCTTGGGTCCGAGTGGAGGCACTGCAGGGCAAGAGCAGTGATGCTGTGGCTCCTTTCTTCGAGTACTGGCCCTCCAGCTTTGTGTCCATGATCCGCAGAATTCTTCTTTTGTCATTAAGAAATGGCCTTGCCCACTCGACAAGGCTCACCCCGCCGCCGTCTTCATCTAATGCCCTCCTACCAGATAGAAGTTCTAGCAACACCACTCCGAAGCTGTATATGTCAATCTTTAAGGTCATATGTCCTAGCATGGAAAACTTAAATCATGTCAAGAGCTTATAAAATGATACTATATATATATATATATATTATATATATATATATATATCAACCCAAATTACAAGGGTATATATATATCTATATATATATATATATATATAACCCAAATTACAAGGGTATTATATATATATATATTATATATAATATATATAACCCAAATTACAAGGGTATTATATACAAGGGTATTATATATATATAATTATATATATTATATATATATATATATAACCCAAATTACAAGGGTATTATATATATATATATATATAATATATATATATATATATATATATATATATATATAACCCAAATTACAAGGGTATAACCCAAAAATATATATTATATATATATATATATATATATATATATATATATATATATATATATATAACCCAAATTACAAGGGTATATATATATATATATATATATATATATATATATATATATATATATATATATAACCCAAATTACAAGGGTATAAGGGTTATTAATATATAATATATATAACCCAAATTACAAGGGTATCAGTAATTTTTTGGTATAACACTTTCTTGTCTAAAAATGCCATAACTTGTGGATAACAAAAGTCTTTACTCACCCACTAACTTAAACTTTCATACTAATCTAAAACCGTCGTAACTCTCTCTCTCTCTCTCTCTCTCTCTCTCTCTCTCTGTGACCATGTGCCCATGTTCTTCTTTCATTGAAAATTGCACAAGCAACGCGTGTGCCCCGACGTGTGTGTGCACCATCGCTATGTATCATGTATGACATAAAGATCCATATATATACGGAAACTTTTCAAAGTGGAAGACTTCGACATTTTATTAGAAAAATAGGCAGTTAAAGTTTATGTAAGAAAATAACACAATTTAGCATTACATCATCGTCATGTCATCTTTATACTTGGTTTAACTATATATTGAACCTCTATCACATGAACCAAGACCGAACCTGATTATTGTGATGCCTTCCATATTATACACAAACACAAAACTTACATAGATGCCTTCCAAAAAAATAATAAAGCAATCATCAGGTTCGGTCTTGGTTGATTGTGATAAAAAAATAATAAAGATTTTTTTTTTGTTCTTTTTTTTTTCTTTTGTTCAGGCCTATTCTAGGTGATTTATTCATGACCATTTTAGGGTTTCATGAGGGTTGAGTGTTACATTTCCAATCTAATAGTGTTCATCTACAATAATTAAGAGGCTGAGTTTTAATGACATTGTGGCTTATAAATCAGGATATGTGTTGTTGCAACATGTCCTTAAGACACCTGTTGAGAGTAAACTGGGGACACTATATGGGAACTCAGGTTGTTCTCTAAAGCACGAGAAGAGATGCGCACATGGCCGAAACATGCAAACATGTTGACGTGATCAAATGTTCAAAGAGTGTACATATGTATCTTGAGTCTGTACATATGTTTTATTTTGTTCATTTTAATTTTCCAATTTGCATGAATCAAGGTTATTGATTTTTTGCAAGGGTTTTATGCATGTGACAAAGGAAATGTCATATTTTTGTCTTTTAGTAATTAAAATTGGATCAACATCCTCCTTTTAGTCCCATGTTGGTTAGGAGTTAAAAGCTCTTTGTGTACATGTATCATCACTTTATTTAATGGGTTGAAACTTAATAATAAGGGCAATGGCCCATGGAACTCGCACGCATGCGGGTGCACGATTTTGACGCGATTATGAGATGCACTTTGCAAGATTTACACACATGCATGATGACATCAAGGTAATTTTGCATCTTAATATTTTAAAAAAATTTCTTTTACTGCATAACGGTTCAGTAGTTCTTGGTATCACGACATCCTCACAGCCCCATTACAAAATACAGGCGATCGAAAGTGGTGTGTAAAAACATTAATGACTTAAAGCCGTTTGGAAGGATAAGTATGCCCTCAGGGACGAATTAAAAGACAAACATAGAGAAAAAAGAACACAATCCTATGCGCAATACTCTTCTGCATAAACCACAAGATCTACTCTACTCCTTTATCCATCTTCTTTGTTTCTTTGGGGCAAGCCCAGAATTGATCACACATATGGCTCGGAACTGTCGCCGGTGGAGCAAGGCCGTCCAGAAAGGAGTTCACTGTATCTTAGGGTAGTTCATGAATGTCCCAATTGCACTACTGTAGGGTTGAAATTCTATCCTAAAGACATCATCTTTAGTAACATGCTTGTAATGGCTTCTCAGTTCATCTGTCTTCATATGCTGCATACGTGTCACAGAATACCTACCTGCACTTTAGGTATTGTCTGACATTCGGACCACTCGAAATATGTTCTTAAAAGTGCCATGCTATTTTAGGCGAATTAACCATGGAGTGGCACTCAGGTTTATGTGGAGAAATTTAATTTTAACTTGTTTGGTTGCTCCAGTTGTTTCGTGACAGTTCACATTATCACATATGCGCATAATCTGGTCAGTCTCCAAAAGATATTTCTCGGTTAAGGTATATGGTGGAACATGATTATAGAGCTTGCCTCCGAAGGTGGGCCTAGGATTCAGGCATAAAGTGGAGCAAGGACGTATAGTTCACATTCGATGTCATTGTGGTTTGGTTATTTTGGCTCGTAAAATATTCATGTTTACCAATTTGAGTGGTTGCATAAAGAAGTAGGTACGACTACGAGCACGTGGATAATTAGTAGGAGGATTATTTGACGCAAGACAAGACCAGAGGAAAGAATGCGCACGTGTTGGGACTTCTGGTGTACAATTCGTTGTCAAGTAAGAATATCGCACGTGCGTCACATGAGAACAACTTACTCGCTTCTTGATCTTGAGTGTTGGTTCTTAGAGGTGTTCGACATCAGCCCATCATTCTGTGGTTGCTTTGGCTCTTGGGGGTTGCCGGTTGATAAAGACTGCTGCACAAATGGTTCTCCAAGAAAGACGATGAATTTCTTGGCAAAGATGTCGATGGAGGTATGGTCGCATATGAGGAAAGGTCACTCAACTAATTGGTTTCACACATGGGTTTATAAAGTAGTTTTTATTCTCATTCATTTTTCATGTCTAGCCTTTGAATTTACAGTCTATTATAGACTCACAAACACTCGCAAGTTGATAAAAACAATATCTAAATATTTATCCCTATTTTCTACTACAGACCTAATTTGTATCTCAATTATATAGGTTCGCTAGGTTCAAGTAATGGACAATCTAATGATATGACCATCTCTGCTTTGAACTCTACTTGTAACTTAGGCCTTAAGTTCATGGACCTGAGTCCACTTTCTAGTTCGGATTGATATCATTTTCTTAGATTTTTAGTTTAACATTGTGTTTATTAGGATTAACCTAAATAAGGGAAACTTATCCTTTTGTGTTTGTTAGGGATTTGAATTATCACAGGGTAAGCGAACTTTGCTGGACTACATATTTATACTATGTTGGATTGTATCTCGTTTCCAGTTGAGCGTTCAAATGGGGGTGACAATGGAGTTGTAATTTAGTTCCACAGCGGATAGGAGGTGGGATCATTAGGTGTAGACAATTGAGATTGGTTTAGGCCTTACATGATAATTCTCTTTTAAGGCATATGGGTTCAATTAAATATCATACCTCATGGGCTAACTCCAGTTCAGGTCACACCGCGTTTCCAACAAGTGGTATCAGAGCTTTTGGGGTTCTGGCAACCATGTCTACGGAGCAGATGAACAATCGTATGATCACCCTCACAAAGAAAAACTGGGCGATTTGGAAGCCAATGATGGAGGATCTACTCTGGTGCAAGGACTTGTATGGTTCGTTGGAGGCGACATCGCAAAGCCATCGGACAAAGCTGCTTAAGACTGGAAACGATCGGATCGGAAGGCCGTTGGATTCATCCGCCAATGGTTGGACGATTCGGTGTTTCATCACGTGTACATGGAGAATTCAGCAAAGGCACCGTGGGAGAAGTTGCATTTGTTGTAAGAAAGGAACACGACTGGCAACAAGGCATTTCTTATTTGTCAACTCGTCAACTTGAAGTACACGGAGGGTACCTCGGTGGCACAACATCTGAACGAAGTTCAGGGTATCATCATTCAGTTGTCTACGATGAAGATGGTGATTGATGATGACTTCAGACCCTACTACTTTTGAGTTCTCTATTGAAAAGCTGGAAGACGTTGGTGGTGTCGGTGAACAACTCCGTACCGGATGGAGTTGTACGATGGAGGCAGTCAAAGTAGCTTATTGCATAAGGAGATCTAGCGCAAACAAGTTGAATCATCGCAGGAGTCCGCTCTGGTGGTTTCCTATGGGAAGGAAAGACTCAAGTCACAGGCGAGAACACGAGGGAATTTTCGAGATCTTGCGACTATAGATCGCAAGGAGGGCTGCTATCACTGTGACGAAAGGGATCATATCAAAAGGAACTGCATGAAGCTCAAAGCTGAGAAGACCAAAGGCAAGGACGATCAGGAGGATCTCACAGCAATGAGAGATATCATCGCAGCGGCCGACGCAGAGAAACCTTGTGGCATGTGGCATGACGACGACTGAGTCATGGATACGGGGGCATCGTATCACGTCACTCCGCAAAGGAGGATCTTTACATCATACCGCGACGACAAGTTTGGACGTGTGAAGAAGGACGACAAAGGGACGGCTGCAGTTGTAGGCATCGATAGTGTGCACTTGACGATGGAGTTTGGTGAGAAACTCGTTCTCAAGGGTGTGCGACATGTACCGAGTTTGCGCTACAACTTGATTTCGGTAGGGAGACTGGCAGATGATGATTGTCGCAGTTTCTTTGAGAACAAAGATTGGATGCTTGCGAAGGGTTCCCAATAGCTGGCTCGAGAAGATTTGTGTTATGGCATGTACAGGTTCAAGCCGCTGAGTTATACATGTAGGCTACATACATCGGATGATGGCTCGAGGGGTGTTCGATAGGAGTTGGACCGTCGGAAACTTGCTGAGGAGGGTCTTCGAAAAGTTTTGAGGGTTACGGATTATTCGGTTCGTCGAGACAAAACGATGAATGGAGATGAGTCAAAGATTGAGGATCAGACTGTCGGTCCCATAACAGCTGGTCGGTCTCCAGGTAGAGGTTGCTCTACGGATCTAGTTTTGGTAACAGGTGGTTTGCTAAAGCTTTGTGGAGCGACATCAGTTTCAGCAGTTCGAAGCTATGGAGGAGATTAAGGTTTGCAGCAAACTCAATCTGAGGTTGGAGCATCTACATTCACACAGTTGCAGGGGAGCTGTGGGTCGTTGACGGCGTGCACAGTGCGTGATGTTCTGCTCGAGGATGCATGTCTACGGGAGAGCTTCAGTGTCAGACACGAATGTGAGCATGTTCAGGAGTTCGAATCTCGGGAGAATCGCACCGTCCGCTTGGTTGGGCCAGCCAAGAGTGAAAAAGTTCGTCGGAACGCTAACACATTCTGGCGGAAGAAGGAAGTCAGGGACAGGCAGCCAAGACTCACGGTGAGGCTGATCGTCAGGGACTTCGGTCTTGATCATGTTATTGATGTCGGCAGTATCCCAGTAGTGCAAGAGAAGTTACGTTTGGCAGCTAGCGTCAACGTGACGATCGAGGAGCTGGAGATGAAGGAAGATACAAAGCAATTCCGAAAATCGAAGATCAGTGGCATGGGGGAGTAGGATTTCTGTCACGAGGTACAGACATGGAGTCCAATTGAGGAGACATGGAGGATAACGCCCTCTCATCAGACTGGAGGGGAGATTGTTGGAGTCCAGTCTGAATTTGGTATGAGCAAATTTTGAAGTCCAAATATGGTAACAGATGTAATTTGATATGATTTAGAAATCTACATTAAATATCTTATTTGATTAGATTTATAAATTTGTATCAAATATTTAATTTGATTATATTTGGACGTCCATAATTGGTGATAGGATATAATATACACTGTTAGTTGTTAGTGGACGGCCAGATCTGATAGTGGACTAATTTTAGAGTTTTTTAACCATAAAATTATATTTTTCATCATATTTATATAAGGTAAGGGTGGAGGCACAAAGTGTTGGTGCTTTCTTTACATGGAGAGAGCTTGCTCTCAACATTCCTTGTAAAATTTTAGTCCCACATCGGAAATGCACCATGAGTTATCTCAACATATATACTTGGTTGTGTTGTTGAGAGATGCACATGGGGTGGTGACCCTAAGGAGGGAACCATGTGGGTGATTTTACTAGGAGGTAAGAATAAGGCTCCAAGGATTAAGCATTAATGCTTTTGTCATTCTCTTGGATTAATTCCATTTGGAGCTAAGCCACAAAGGGGCTTAGCGACTCGGACTCGGACTCGGACTCAGACTCGGGCTCATGGGCTCATGAGGCGTAATGTGGCGTTTTGTTGGCGCACTTTGCCCTTAGCACGTCAGCAGTTATGCGGCTCATGCGGTCCATGCGGCCATGAGGCCATGCGGCTCATGCGGCCAGGCTGCTGCTGCCGCATGGAGGGTTCCGCTGACTGTGCAGACTACAAGTCAGTTATGGAAAGACTGATTCAATGCGATTAATTCAGATCCTATCTTTGTGGGATTTGAATTAATTTCGTTGCTATCTTTGTGGAATTTGAATTAATCTCGTTGCTATCTTTTTGGGATTTGATTCAATCTTTCCATAACTGAAGAGGCGGCTAGGGTTTCCACCCTCTCTCTATATATACTCTCTTCTGGCCTCCTTTGTGGGGACTACGAAAATTATAAGTCAGAAAAAGTGAAAGAGAGAGAGAGTTGCTGCCGCCATTGCAAGTCAATCCGAGGAGTCAGAACAGAGGTGACTTCGAGCGTTCCACAAGTTCTTCAAACTTGCTGGTTCCGGGAAGCAGTTCGTGTGGGACGAATCTTGCTTTAAGCAACGGTGTTTTGACACCCCAGCATTTTTTCCTTCTTCTCATCTTTCTATAGATTATTGTAACTCGTTCTGTCCCAATTGCAACACGTTTGCAAGGAAGAACGAGAGATCTTCTCTTCTTTATTTTCCTCCTCCATATTGTAATCTGGTTATTTTGTTTTTGTATCATCGTAGATCTCTATTGCATCTGTTTTACCATCTTTGATCAAGTCCCGGGACTAACAATCTCAAAGCAAGATCCTTATAGATGGAAAACATTAATGCTTCGCTCGTCCAATCGGACTACTGCAAGTTGGAAAAGTTCGATGGAGAGCATTATCAAATCTGGAAGAGAAAGGTTTATCTAACTCTTCAACTAAAAGACGTTGATCATGTTCTGTTGGAGGAAGAACCCTTTGTTCCAGACACTGGATCTACTGTCGCAATCAATGCGGCTACCAAACTCCAAGCCAAATGGAGAAGGGAAAATAGCATCTGCAGGCTTCTCATCCTGAATGCTATGGAGGACTCCCTGGCAGAATCCTACTCGAAGAAAGAACTTGCCAGAGACATATGGGAGTCTGTGGAAAAACTGTATAAAGAAGACAGGAACAGGAGCAAAATGTTTGTGGTTGAAAAATATCACAAATTGCTCTTTGAGGACGAGAAGTCCATGTTGCCACAGGTGAAGGAATTTCTGAAGCTACGTCAGAAACTGGAAGACGAAGAGATGCCCCTTCCCGACAAGTTTGTCGTTGGAGAGATCGTCTCAAAACTTCCTGCTGGATGGAGTACCTTCTATGCAAGGATGCACAGAAAGAAGCTAGACATTAGCTTGGGAGATCTACTTCAAGAGATCCACGTTGAGGACGAGATGCGTTCCCAACAGAAGGTGGACACTCTGTCCAAACAGTTGGCTAAAGCCAATCTAGTGCAGACGAGAGATCCCAAGGGGAAGCAGGCGGCTTCTCATCCCAAGAAGAAGGACTTCACTAATCTAAAAGTGAAGGGTCCTTCATTCAAGCAACAGAAGACTAAGTCCCACGTGACTTGTTACAATTGTGACAAGAAAGGCCACTACAAGAGTGAATGCAGATCCAAGCCTAAACAATCAGAGAAAGGTGAGCCTAATAAAGTTTCATTGGTTTCTAACATTGTTGCTATGATCGCACAGGTCACAACTGTGGGGGTTGACTCTGACTGGTGGATAGACACTGGTGCGACTTGCCATGTCTGTTCTGGCAAGGAATGATTCGTCACGTACCAGCCGATATCTGAGAAGGTTGTCATGGCGAACCAGGCCCAAGCTGAAGTTCTGGGGATCGGGACTGCGGAACTGAAACTCACTTCTGGGAACACTCTGACGCTTCAAGGTGTGAAGCATGTTCCGGCGATTGCCAAGAACCTGATCTCTGGGAGCCTGCTCTGCAACGCAGGCTTGAGGATGGACATCAATGCTGGTCAGATGATGATGTCCAAGAAGGAAACATACTTCGGGAAGGCTTATCAAACCGAAGGAATGTTTAAAATTCAGCTTGTCAACCAGTTTGATGACATTAATGCAGTTGCATTTTCTGATTATTCTCTTGAGTTGTGGCATAATAGACTAGGACATGTTCATTGTAAAAGAATTAACAAAATGTCTAGTCTATGACTTATCTCCAAATGTGGGGGTAAGGTGGAGAAGTGTGAAGTGTGTGCTCAGACAAAGATCATTAGGAAACCCTTTCATCGGGTCAATCGAAGTACAGATCTTCTGGAGTTGGTGCACTCCGATATCTGTGACTTCAAACATTTCTCCACGAAGGCCGGGATGAAGTATTTCATAACCTTCATCGACGACTTCTCAAAATACGCGTTCGTCTACTTGCTCAAGTCTAAAGACGAAGCCTTCGAGAAGTTCAGAGTGTTCAGGGCCGAAGCTGAACGGCAGACTGGACAACAACTCAAGAGGTTAAGAAGTGATCGAGGTGGGGAGTACAGGTCTCATGAATTCGCATCGTTCTACAAAGAATATGGAATCATATGCGAGACTACTGCTCCATATTCTCCTCAATCCAATGGAGTAGCGGAGACGAAGAATAGAACGTTGACAGAAATGATGAACTCAATGCTGCTAACCGCGGGTCTTCCTAAATGCTACTGGGGAGAAGCTGCATTGACGGCCACTTTTATTCTAAATAGAGTGCTGTATGCAACTTCGGACGTAACTCCTCATGAACTCTGGTTCAAAGTCAGACCAAACTTGAATGTCATTCGAGTGTGGGGGTGTTTGGCGTATGTAAAGCTCCCAAATCTGAAGATTCAGAAGCTAGGGACAAGGACTACGAAGGCGATCTTCTTGGGGTATGCCGAGAAAAGTGATGCTAGGAGATTCCTTGATATCGAGTCAAATCATATCATCGAATCTCGCGATGCTGAATACTTTGAAGACAAGTTTGCAAAAGACAAAAACATTGTTCTTTCGGACATTCCGAAAAATGATGTAGGTGCAAATGAGACTGAAATCTCATATGGGCCAGTAGTCCAAGAAGAAGCTGTTGTTGATGAAACAACTCTTGTACCAGACCTCGCAGAGCCGTCAGCTAAGCGAGCGAGGAGACCGAAAGATTTCGGAGATGACTTTGTCACCTATCATGTGGAAGCAGATCCGCTTACCTATGATGAGGCGATGAAGACCAGAGATGCTATCTTCTGGAAGGAGGCAGTGAATGACGAGTTTGACTCTATCACCTCCAATAACACATGGGTGTTGGTAGATCTACCTGAAGGAGAAAAGCCCATCGGATGTAAATGGATCTTCAAGAAGAAGATGAAGGCAGATGGAACTATTGACAAGTTCAAGGCCAGGCTGGTAGCCAAGGGATTTTCTCAGAAACAGGGGATAGACTACTTTGACACGTACGCTCCAGTAGCTCGGATGACCACCATCAGGATGTTAATCGCTCTAGCAGCTATACATAAGTTGGTGATACATCAGATGGATGTAAAAACAGTATTCCTGAATGGGGAGCTGACCGAAGAGATTTACATGCAACAGCCAGATGGATTTGTCGTCAAAGGTCTTGAAGACAAAGTCTGCAAGTTGGTGAAATCATTGTATGGTTTGAAGTAAGCTCCCAAGATGTGGCATGAGAAGTTTGATAAAGTTATTAGGTCAAACGGCTACAGAGTCAGCGAGACGGACAAATGTGTTTACACTAAGTTCGCTGATGGAAGAGGAGTCATCGTTTGTCTGTACGTGGACGACATGCTAATCCTAGGTACGGATATAGGCTGTGTCACAGAGACAAAGAAGTTCCTCTCAACCAAGTTCAGTATGAAGGACTTGGGGGATGCAGATGTCATCTTGGACATAAAGATCATCCGGACAGACACTGGAGTAGCGCTGTCACAATCTCACTACATTGAGAAGATGCTCACACGCTATGGGTATAAGGATCTTCCAGGGATCGATACGCCATACAGGTGTGATCAGAAGCTGAAGCCAAACTCGAGGGAAAGCGTCAGGCAGCTGGAGTATTCTAGCATTATCGGAAGTTTAATGTACGCAACCACTGCCACAAGACCTGACATAGCTTTTGCTGTGAGAATGCTGAGTCGGTTCACAAGCAACCCAGGGGTTGAGCACTGGAAAGCTGTGAAGCGGGAGATGAGATATCTCAAGAAGACTCAGACATATGCACTGCACTACAACGGGTATCCGACAGTAGTGGAAGGCTTCAGTGATGCTAGCTGGTGTTCAGAAGTGGAAAGCGAGAGATCCACAGGTGGATATGTCTTTTCCTTGGGTGGAGCTGCTATATCGTGGAAGTCGAAGAAGCAGACTATACTCTCTCGTTCCTCCATGGAATCTGAATTCTATGCACTTGAAACTGCAGCAGATGAAGCATAATGGCTTCGGAAGCTCATGTATGATCTTCCATTGGTTGGGGCTCAGATACTGGCGATACCGATATACTGTGACAACCAGGCGACTGCGGCGGTGGCATCAAATGACCTTTTCAACGGGAAGAAGAGGACTGTGCGGTTGAAGCACAGGGCAGTACACGATCTTATCAAAAGAGGTGTAATTGCAGTGGTTGATGTTCGGAGTCAGGAGAACCTGGCAGATCCGTTCACAAAGGGCCTCAAGCGCCAGTTGGTCAATGACACAGCTTGTAAAATGGGCTTGAAGGCATTCTGAAAGTGTGTCTTTGTAATCCTACCATAAAGTTTTATGCTATTAGTTCAAAGAAAAATCTACTAGGCATCTAACTTTTGGTTCAAAGGAGGATCACTGATTGGAAAACTATCAGGTAACAGTGGGTACTTGTTCTCTGGAACATGGAAGGGATACGGACCCATAACCACTGTTGTCTACTATGTATTTTCTGCGGAAAAAACAGATCCTGTGGAAGGTTGACTTAAATGCCTTAATGAGTTCTCAGGCAGAGTGAATGCTTGGTGTGCTTTACAGGAAGCACAGTAGAGCAGCACTACAAGGAGTGAAACTCCATGCTACAGTGGGGTGACTCCACCATGAGGTTCCCAGGTAGGGATAATGCCTCGGCTTTGCAAGCCAAGTCATAGCGGCGTAGCACCGCAAATAGGCAGGTAGCCTAATGCTGTATGACGTAATTAAAGAGTTGTAGACAGCACTACAAAGGGGAGGATGGCCCCATGTTACAGTGGCACGACACCACGATGAGGTACCCAGGTAGGGGTAAAGCCTCGGCATTGCAAGCCATGTCGTTGCGGCGTAACACCGCAAGGAAGCCTTAGGCTTCATGCTGAGTAGATTGGCACTACAAAGAGGCTGAGACCTCATGCTACAGTAGTATGACACTACGATGAGGTTCCCAGGTAGGGGTAATGCCTCGGCTTCAAGTCATGTCATAGCGGCGTAGCACCGCAAGGAAGCGCAAGGCTTCATACCATATCTCTTTAATAAAGAACTCACCTATAGTGTATGGAAAGAGATATCAGGACGTCTCTTGAGGGTAAACTTGTAGACTCCCAAAATTATAGACTGAAACCAGGCTGGCACAGGGCCTTTAATGTGCAGCCAGAAGCACACGTAACTACACTTTGTGAGTGGGAAGAATTACAATTGTGGTGCAGAATTCAAGGCGTAGTCCTTTCTTGTATCACATTGTTATTTAACCTATGCGAGAAGATTCAAATCGTCAGCGACATCTATCCTAATGCAAAATGGACAGTTACTGTGGGGAACGCTCAACCCTGGACACATATATATGTTGTGATATATGGGGGATTGTTGGTGCTTTCTTTACATGGAGAGAGCTTGCTCTTAACATGCCTTGTAAAATTTTAGTCCCACATTGAAAATGCACCATGAGTTATCTCAACATATATACTTGGTTGTGTTGTTGAGAGATGCACATGGGGTGGTGACCCTAAGGAGGGAACCATGTGGGTGATTTTACTAGGAGGTAAGAATAAGGCTCCAAGGATTAAGCATTAATGCTTTTGTCATTCTCTTGGATTAATTTCATTTGGAGCTAAGCCCCAAAGGGGCTTAGCGACTCGGACTCGGACTCGGACTCGGACTCGGGCTCATGGGCTCATTAGGCGTAATGTGGCATTTTGTTGGCGCACTTTGCACTTAGAATGTCAGCAGTTATGCGGCTCATGCGGTCCATGCGGCTCATGCGGTCCATGCGGCCATGAGGCCATGCGGCTCATGCGGCCAGGCTGCTGCTGCCGCATGGAGGGTTCCGCTGACTGTGCAGACTACAAGTCAGTTATGGAAAGACCGATTCAATGCGATTAATTCAGATCCTATCTTTGTGGAATTTGAATTAATTTCGTTGCTATCTTTGTGGGATTTGAATTAATCTCGTTGCTATCTTTTTGGGATTTGATTCAATCTTTCCATAACTGAAGAGGCGGCTAGGGTTTCCACCCTCTCTCTATATATACTCTCTTCTTGCCTCCTTTGTGGGGACTACGAAAATTATAAGTCAGAAAAAGAGAAAGAGAGAGAGAGCTGCTGCCGCCATTGCAAGTCAATCCGAGGAGTCAGAACAGAGGTGACTTCGAGCGTTCCACAAGTTCTTCAAACTTGCTGGTTCCTGGAAGCAGTTCGTGTGGGGCGAATCTTGCTTTGAGCAACAGTGTTTTGACACCCCAGCATTTTTTCCTTCTTCTCATCTTTCTCTAGATTATTGTAACTCGTTCTGTCCCAATTGCAACACGTTTGCAAGGAAGAACGAGAGATCTTCTCTTCTCTATTTTTCTCCTCCATATTGTAATCTGGTTATTTTGTTTTTGTATCATCGTAGATCTCTGTTGCATCTGTTTTACCATCTTTGATCAAGCCCCGGGACTAACACAAAGATATAGCACAAGTTGAGATTCGGGGTGCTCGTCCATAGGAGATCTAAAAGAAAGTCCGCACTTTGCTCTTTGGACTTCGCCATACAAGACAGAAGGAAGAAGAGATTTAATCGAGGACTCGTCAACTTCGGTTAAGAAGATTGCTACGGGTTGGTGAATGATTTCAATTGTAATCTCTTTCTTTTCTTCTTGAGTATGGTGAGGGAGTTGAACCTATTAGGACAAAGGGTTCAACATTGATTTTGTCAATCTTGTAATTTCATCTGAGTTATAGATATTGAAATTTGTCCAGGTGACGTAGTCACCGCCATATGCTTGTCTTTATCTGTGCTTGGTGTCCGTTAGACGGGGTTGGTTATTTCAGGTGGGTTGGCCTAAGTTTCCGCTACGGCAACGTTTCAGACACGGTATCGGAGCGTTTGTAGGGCGTGTCTGATCCTAACATACTATTGTATTGTAATGGTGTGTAGAATACACCCCTAGGTGTGGTTTGTACGTTTTGACCGTAGTTGACTATCCCAAGTCATGTTTATGTGTCACATTTCAAAGGATAACCTCATTTATTAATACTCACTTAGAAAAAATGGTGATTAAGATAATAACTTGGCTAATCAATTATAAAACTACCACAAACATTTGGTATCACCCATGATGTAGTCCAACCCAACCCATGACCTAGACACACAAATAAGAGTCTCAAAACGAACAGAGCCCACTTGTTACTAGTGCTGAGAAAACACAAACCATAGAATTGGTATACCATCAATATACTGTCCAGTATGGCAAATGCCAAATTAGCAAATCATGACTCATTTGACCGACTAATCATATACGGGGTTGTTTGAGATGGATATAACAGAAAATTGGTGCTTCGGCTGACTGGATAAGGATTTTTGGGGACACTTGGAGCCTATCTATAGGTTTCGGAATCCACAGAAGTCTTCCCTTCATCCCTTTATTCTTTTCATTCTCCCCCCTTCTGACTTCCTCTTCTCTTCTTCTTTGGGATGAGCAAGGGAGGGCCAAAAGGGTTGTGTAAGAAGAAAGTATTTAGAGATTTAGAATGATGAACTGACATGATATGCAGATGCAGTAGGCACCGCCATACAACCGACAATATCGATCTATCTTGAACCAGTTTTATGCCAACTCGTTAATTCTTCTTATATGCTAAATCTTGTTTTGATTGACATAAAACTTGATAGCTAACCTATAATTAGTACCACTAATATAGTGAAGTGATTAGAATTTAGTTTGAAAATGTCCTTATATGTTTTCCTTGTATTGAATTGTTTTTGTTATACCAACTGATAGGAACTATATACCTACGTTATATTGCTTGCTATGGATCTTTGGGGTTTGCGCTATGGGGTTAGCATGATATGTCCAAAACATATTATGTATATCTCTACATTCAGGTTAGGTATCATGAAACGAGATAGTCTTGAGTACGACATGATTGAGTGTATGTCGTGCTATATATGTCATGATTGGGATTGCTTGGGGGTGTGATTGTGTTGATTTGGTTATGGTTAGTGATTGACCTTGACATGATCACAAACATGAGCACAAGCGTGAACATTAGTGGCATGACTTGATACCGAGAACATTTGTGCACATGATACATGAGATACATGGTTCATTCGTGTTATACCTCGTCATGATTGTACATCAGTGACATGATGAATTGTAACATGAGCCCAATGGCAACTTGTGTGTGTATGTTGCGATTCATCTTAAGTCGTGCTTGGTGGAGGTATGGGAGACAATAAGTGTCACATAGGAGCTTCTCTTGCCGACAATAGTACTATAATAGAGATCATCATGTTTTTATTGAGTTATCGAGGGATCTTGTTGTTATCGAATTATCATAATGTTATCGAGTTATCATGTTATTATTGAGTCATCGAGTAATCATGTTGTTGAGTAATCATGTTGTTATTGAGTCTAGTACTCCTGTACGCTTTATTGAAGTCAGAGACGACGGGTACAATGAGGCATCTAGTGGATAGGAGTACCTTTATTAGACTCGGCTGCATGATGTGGGTTCTAGTATCTATAGTTGGTATGCATGAGTCGGTTGTAGCTTCCCATATCGACACTATTTATGGTATCCTTACATTTTTTATGTGAGTAGAGTCGTACTCGTAGGTCGTTTTATTAAGCAGCCTTGTGCCGATGAGTTCCAAACTATTGTCAGTATATGATTAGCATAGTTATTCACTTTGTGTGTGTGTGGGTATGAGTTGTTATGAATAATAAATGAGTTATCTTGCAAGTGTAGTAAAGTGCCACTAGTATACGCGCATGTCTATACACACACACAGATAGATGTCTGCTCCGCTAGGGCTTCTCGCAGACGATTTGGGGGTGGAGGCGGGCGATCTTGGGGCTGATGTGCCATGGGATCCCGGTGTGTCGGATCGGTCGACAGGATCGGCCGATCTCCAGACAGGGAGGGGGTTGGTGGCCAGAGAGGAGACGACAGCTGAAGGCGATTGGGGATAGCGGGGGCTTATGGACGATCTGCAGTCTATGCCACCTGGGTCGGCCTCTCATTGGGCAGGGAGGAGGCCGAATGGAGGTAGGTAGACGACGGTTGTGAAGGGTCGACGAGGGCGAGTCCCTGGGAGGGGATGGCAGGGATCCGGGATGCTGATGAAGATGGATGGATCGACTGAGCGAGTGGGAAGGGGAGGTGGAATTGCTCCGCAATCTGTCCGAAGTTCGAAGATGACGGTAGGCGTGCACAAAGGGGTTCCCTTGGGGCTAAAGGGCTCGCCAATGGTATTCCCAAATGTTGCAGCATACAGCAAGGGGTCGACGAATTTGCAGGTAGGGGCAGATCCTGGTACGGGAGAACAGTTGCGTCTCACGTTTAGAAATGAACGTATGAAGAGAAGGACAAGACACCGTTGGAAGACATGAGAGATATACCACATAGTAAGTCATGGGAAGAGCTTTGTCACCATGCGACATATAATTCTAATGGCCAAATGCAGTTGGTTGAGCCGACTAAGGTCGGATCTGGGATACGTGCTACCTTTCCGGAGGAGGAATTGATGGAGACACGGGAGTATTGGCGCAACACAGTAGTGCTCTACGTGCTTGAAAATAGGCCTTTCTACGGCCAAAAATCCGAGCATATGCCTATCGGGTATAGCGGCCGAAGGAGAGTATAAAATTTTTTCCAAGGGAAAATGGATTCTACTATGTGCGATTTGGGATGCAGGAGGATATGGAGCGGATTTTGCAGGGCGGTCCATGAACATTTGACGGCCGACTTATAATCATGAAGGAATGGACGGCACAGTCACAGTGAGAGTGGGAAGTACTTCATTCAGTACCAATATGGATCTGGTTCCCGAAACTCCCTATTATGTACTTATTCGTTGATGATGAGACTGGCTAGCCTAGTGGGGCGACCCACCAAAGCGGATGATGCGACCACGATCAGATCGAGGCTGGAATATGCCAGAGTTTTCGTGAAGATAAAAGCAGGTAAGGAACTCCCTTTACGTGTTGAATATAAGATTCCATCTGGAGAGGTTTTTCAGAAGAAGGTGAAATATGAATGGGTTCCACCCGTTGAAAATTTTGCTTTGGACATCCGTTCAAAGTTTGCAAGAGCAAGATAAATGTTGCAACGGAGACTGTAGTTGAAACAAGAGGTGGGGATAGAGTGCTAATGCCTACGCATGTTGGTGACCCTGACTCATCGGGTAGATAATTCGGCTGAAACGACTAGAGAGATAGAGGTGGAGGTTGACAATGGGATCGAGACGGAGATAAGTGTTGGGTGTACACAGCAGATTTCGCAAGGACGGATAGATGCTAATATGTCACTTGTGGATTGCTCCCAAGAGATTCCTCCTAATAGCAAATCGCTTGTGGTGTTTAATATCGGATCGGGGGGAACAATGCTTGGAGCGAACAATGGAGGGCATGGTGGGGTGACTACTAGATGGATGGCGGCGTACAGCAGAAAAGGGGGTAAAAGGGAGACCTGCAGAGCTCCTCTAATGACTAGTAGGAAGAGGCATGCTGGTGGAACTAGTGAAGATATTTACCAAGATTAGTCATATTTGGAGGACCAGGGAGTGGATAAGGCATATGGCATACTGAGCAGAGTCCGCTTGTCCTAGACAATCCGGCGTGGGCTAGATTGATACAGACATCGGAGGGAAGAACGACTTAAGAAAAATCGTTTCTTTTATGACTGAATAATGTAATCAGGGAATATGGACTAGTGGTTTTGACATTGAGGGGTGGAGAATTCCTATTGATTTCCAATAGGATGGTATGTTTGTAATGACCTCTAGCCTAGTGGTTAAGAGAGATGTATGCGGCCCGAGTGGTCACGAGTTCGAATTCCAGTGGGAGCGATTCCAGAAACAATTTACCTGGTTCCAAATTTATATATACAAATTTATATATATATATATATATATATAAACCTGGTGAGAAAAGATATGAGACCATGTGACACTAGTTGATTGTTCATAAATTATAATTATTTTTTATAAATTATAATAGTTGATTGTTCACAAATTTATTAAATCTTCCACGCCCAATTTGTCCTAAACCCCTAAATTTCATATTCTCCCTTAGGTGTCATATTTCCTCTGGGTCTTTGTCCTGCATAAAAGAGACATATATACATAATTCACTCAGGAATCAACAAGGGGCTTCCATTCTAATCAATTGGGTCAAGTCCGATATCATGTCCGTGGATCAACTCCATTCTAGGTCTCAATATTCCAAGATGGAAGAAGCTCAAGCATTGTTTATCATAGTGGAGGATCTGCAGAAGCTTCAACTATCTTCCATAAGATCCAATGAAGGGAGAGATATTGTTGCCTTGTTCTCTTGTACTATGTTACATTAGCGGACAGAATGTTACATTAGCGGACAGACAATAGATATAGCCTTTGAAAATGCCGTAGTGAAATTCCATTGCGCTTTCACCATTGGGGTTGTATTTCCTGCGATGTCCCATCATGGTCATAGGCTTTCAAGTGGCAAGGGGTCAGACTCGATAATTGATATATTTACTCTTCACTGTGAGAGAACATTCCTGACCAGTGACCTTTATCTATTAGTTCATCTACGCATTTTAAGGCCAAATTAGATAGATTGGCTTGTACACTTCTATGACCCAATAAGAAAAACTTTGACCATGTCAAGGAAATGAGTCACAAAATAAATCTTGCCAGTTAAGAGTTCAAGGAACAACAATATGATATGTTCTGTATAATAGCCCCATGAAATAAAGAACCATGAGCTAGAAGTTAACCTGTGGCAACATATTCTGGGGCTGCATAACCTCGGGTTCCGACTACCCTGGTAGAAACATGAGTATTGTCACCGGTAGGACCATTCCTGGCTAAACCAAAGTCTGAGAGTTTTGCATTGAAATCCTGAAAATAGTTTACTATCTGCATTTAACATGATATTTAAGATTGTGAAACTAGTAGTGTGTAGTGTGCGCCAAAATAAATTCATACCGAGTCAAGGAGAATGTTTGAAGCTTTTAAATCACGGTATATTACTGGATTGTGTAAGCCATGCAAGAAAGAGAGTCCTCGAGCGACATCAACAGCAATGTTGACTCGCATGGCCCAAGAAAGGGGCTGTCCCCCTCCTATAATAGAAGAAACAAAACAGTTAGTCAGAACATACTAAAAACAAAAGCTTCAAAACCTAGCCCTTTGCTTGCACTTTGTATATATCACATGAAACAATGATTAGATAACAATTTTATACATGATTACACAACTCATGAAGATCACTGTGTCGTTAGTATCTTGTTACGCATGAAGACGCACTATTATGTAAAGAAATTGGCTTTTGGTCATAATGAAGGAATTCATTCTTCTGAATTGAATACTTATGGCTTGAATGTCTATTGTTCTAGAATGAGAATGTATGAACAAATTCATTTGAAGACTGATGAATGAAGTAACAATTAAGATGTATAGCAATAACAAGCTTCATAAGCTGATACTGTTATGATGGGCTAATTAAGGTTTATTTTGAAGAGAATCCTAAAGGAATTCTGTATCTAAGGAAATTAAAGTCCTAAATAGATTAGGACTAGTATTTCTTTATTCTTTAAGTTACAGGTTACAAATATAGGTGTCTCCTTTGAAGAAAAAAGAGACACAAATGGATGTAGGATTTTGGTTGGGATTTTTATGAGGATTACGAGAGATTGACAGTCTGTAATCCTTCTCTATGAATAACTATTAACTTTTGTTTTTTGATATTTTATTATTCGCATCATTGTTGCATTTCTTTCGTAAAAGATAGTTGGTAAAAATAAAACAAACATAAGTAAGAGTGTCAAAAACAAGATGGAGAAATAACATACTTTTAAACAAATGATTTTCCAAGCTGCCCCGCTGCATGTACTCATAGACAAGAAGTTTGTTCTCGGACTCTGAGCAGTATCCAATAAGCCTCACCAAATTCTTATGGTGAAGCTGACCTAGATATGTAACTTCAGCCTGCATGTTCGATGATCAAGGTAACAAAAAAAATTGAAACAGAAATCCGGAGCACCAAATTAAAAGATAAATGTGTGGAGTTGCTTACAAGCCATTCCTTGTGTCCTTGAAAGCTTTCCCGTTTAAGTTTCTTGATCGCAACAACAACTCCAAATCCTGGTTTCGTCGGAGCATATGTTTTCTCATCAATCCACCCTTTGAAAACACATCCAAATCCTCCTTCCCCAAGAAAAGAGTCGGAGCGAAAATTTTTAGCAGCAGCCTTAAGGTCACTCAAGGTGAAGGCTCTCAAATTGCCTGCAGGTGCCTCGCTTCTGAATGATGTAACAGCAGTTGAAGTTCTTTTACTTGAAGTATCACTTCCTGACAGTTTCTCTGGAGAGAAACAAATTGATATTTTTAATCGTGCTTCTTGAAAGCATAAAGTAGAACGAATCTAATTAGGATTGCTAATTATTAGATCACAAGATGCAAGCTTTCTGTTGTGAATCGACTCAATCGGTTCACCAATCCCAACAATTAATTAAGAGGAATAGAAATAGAATGATCTTTTATATAGGAAAAGAACAAAACTCCCAACTTTGATTGAACGGAACAAAGTAATAAACTCCTTCTTCAATGACACTTGCGAGAGTTTTCTCAATACAAGTATAAAAACTAATGACGGCTAGCCCTAGCTATAAATAGAAAAGAGAAACAAAACCCTAGGAGGGTTATTGTGGTGAAAGACCACAATACCCCTTTATGCCTAAATAACTGAAAGGCCTAAACAGTGGGCCTGGGCCTAAATAGCTACACGTCTCCTACGACGTGTGTAGGTGATGGTGGGTGGGCCCACATCAATACCGCCCCCTAAAAGAGCCACCTTGTCCTCAAGGTGGAAATCTGGAAACTGCGTCTGGAAGCTCGCATAATCCTCCCAGGTCGCGTCACAGTCTGGTAGGCCGACCCAATGAATCAGGACCTCCCTCGTCTGACCTGGTCCTCGTCGAATAGCTCGTACCGCCAAGGGCTCTAACTGTACCTCCATGTCCTCCGTGAGCGTCGGAGGAAGAGTGGGTGACACTGCCAGATCCCCAATCGCCTTCCTCAACTGAGACACGTGGAAGACGGGATGAATCGATGATGTGTCTGGTAGCCCCAAACGATAAGCCACCTGCCCAACCCTAGCCACCACTGGATAAGGACCAAAGTATCGAGCCGCCAACTTCTCATTCGGCCTCCTCGCCATCGAGCGCTGCCGATAGGGACGTAGTTTGAGATAAACCATGTCCCCTACCTGAAAACTGACGTCCCGCCGATGCTTGTCTGCCTGGGCTCGCATCACCTGCTGTGCCCGCAACAGATGCTTCCGCAGCTCCTCCAAGACCCCGTCTCGGGTCAACATATACTCCTCCACCTGTCCCACCGGTGTCTGGGCGTCTCCGAACCGGACCAAGGGGGGAGGGTCTCGGCCATACAGCACCCGGAAAGGTGTTGTTCCCGCCCGTGAATGGTACGAAGTATTGTACCAGTATTCTGCCCACGCCAGCCAACTGTGCCACTGTCGAGGAGAATCAGATGCGAAGCACCGTAAGTAGGTCTCGACGCTGCGGTTGACGACCTCCGTCTGGCCGTCCGTCTGGGGATGATATGCGGTACTCCTCTTCAGGACCGTACCGTGAACCCGAAATAACTCCCGCCAAAAGAGACGCATGAATACCTTGTCCCTGTCAGAGACAATGGATGCGGGTACACCATGTAGCCTGATCACCTCTCGAAGAAACGCCGTCGCAACAGTAACGGCCGTGTAAGGATGCTTCAGGGGAATGAAATGAGCATACTTACTCAGCCTGTCTACCACCACCATGATCACCGTGTACCCCTCTGAACGTGGTAGCCCGTCGATGAAGTCCATGGTGATATCCTCCCAAACTCGCTCCGGTAAGGCCAGTGGCTGCAATAATCCGGCTGGAGCCATAGCCATATACTTGTGACGTTGGCAGACGTCACAAGCGGCCACCAATCGTGCGATGGATCGTCGCATCCTGGGCCAAAATACCTCCCTGGCCATCCGCTGATAAGTCTGCTGAACCCCCGAATGGCCTCCCGTCGCGGAACTGTGGAACTCCTGGAATAATACGGGAATAAAGGCCGAAGTCCTCGGCAGCACCATCCTCCCCTGGTAGAGCAGACGACGATCCGCTAGAGTGTAGCCTGCTGGAGCGTCAACGCCGCTCTCTATCTGCTGCCGTATCTGCTGCAGCTCTCTGTCCTGCTCCGCCTCCTGCAACATCGGCTCCCAATCCCGCCATATAGGTCGTAATAGGGCGCCTAGATCGGCCACCTCCTCCCGTCGGGATAAAGCGTCAGCCGCCTTGTTCTCCAGCCCTGGACGGTACTCGATCGTGAATCGATACCCGACCAGCTTGGACAACCAATGCTGATGCTCCTCAGTCACAAGCCGCTGCTCGAGGAGATACTTGAGGCTCCTCTGATCGGTCCGGATCACAAACTCCTGCCCAACAGGTAAGGCCGCCACTTCAGCACCGCCAGAACAATCGCCATCAGCTCCCTCTCATAGACCGATTTTAGTCGGGCTCTAGCAGAGAGTACCTGACTAAAGTAGGCTATGGGCCGCCCCTCCTGCATGAGTACCGCCCCGAGGCCATATCCCGATGCATCCGTCTCCACCACAAACGCTCTGCTGAAGTCGGATAATGCTAGCACGGGTGCTGTCGTCATAGCGACCTTCAACGCCTCAAAGGCCTTAGTGGCCTCCTCTCCCCAATGGAAACCCTCCTTCTTCAGCTGCTCCGTAAGGGCCCGAGCGATAATGCCGTACCCCTTGACGAACTTCCTGTAGTAGCCCGTCAACCCCAGGAAGCCGCGTAATGCCCGTAGTGTAGTGGGCACGGGCCAATCTAACATGGCCGCTATCTTCGTCCTGTCCGCTGCTACCCCCTCAGCCGACACCACGTGCCCCTGATACTCCACCTGTGCCAAACCGAAGCTGCACTTCTTTCGGTTGGCGTATAGCTGATGCGTCAGCAGCTCCCGAAACACTATCGCCAAGTGGTCAGTATGCTCCCCCATGCTTCGGCTATAGATGAGGATGTCGTCGAAGAATACCAAGATGAACCTGCGAAGGTAGGGTTGGAATACCTTATTCATCAATGCCTGGAAGGTCGAAGGAGCGTTGGTCAGCCCAAACGGCATAACCAGAAACTCATAATGTCCCTCGTGAGTTCGGAACGCCGTCTTCGAAACATCCTCCGGCCGCATCCGGATCTGGTGGTATCCTGCGCGAAGATCGATTTTCGAAAAGACAACCGCCCCATGCAGTTCGTCTAGCAGCTCGTCGATCACCGGGATAGGGAACTTGTCCGCGACCGTCTCCTTATTCAACGCCCGGTAGTCGACGCAGAATCTCCAGCTCCCGTCCTTCTTCTTCACCATCAGCACTGGTGATGAAAAAGGACTCACACTCGGCTGGATTATCCCCGCCTGCAGCATCTCCCGTACCATCCGCTCTATCTCGTCCTTCTGCAGATGCGGGTATCTGTAGGGATGCACGCTCACCGGTGCCCCCTCCTCCCGTAGTACGATCGAGTGCTCGTGTCCTCTGATCGGAGGTAGCCCTTGCGGGCTCTGGAAGACCTCTGAATACTGCTCCAGCACCGCCTCTACCTCCCTTGGTGTCTCCCCCCGAGTTGCCTCCTCGCCAGAAAACCCTTGGAACTCGACCAGGTACCCCTCTCCTCCTGTCCGCAACGCCCGAGTAATGGCGCTGAAAGCCACCATAGAGAAACAGAGAGTCGGGTCCCCCTTCAGCACCACCGTCTTGTCTTCCTCCCGAAACTCCATCCGTAGAAGCTTCCAGTCCACCTTCATCTCCCCAAGCGTTTTCAGCCACTGGACCCCCAATATGATGTCTACATTGCCCAGCTCCAATGGTAGGAAGTCCTCCGTCAGCTGATATCCCTGCAGTGAGAGCGATACCCCCTTATAGAGGCCCTTGCCCTCCTCCATCTTCCCGTGCCCAGCAACACCGTGAACTTCTCCACCGTACTCAACTCTAGACCGAGCCGACCGACCAGTCGTCGCGAGATGAAATTGTGGGTGGCCCCACTGTCGATCAGCACTGTCACCGTTTGCTCTCCCAGCTCCCCTGCCAACTTCATGGTATGGTTCGGGGTGAACCGTACCACGGAGTTGAGGGTCACCTCAGCAACATCCATATGTACGTGCTCCTGCCCCTCCCCAGCCTCCGGAGCGACAGCGGTCTCTACCTCCTCTGCGTCCTCCTCCTCGTCCGGTAAAATCACGATTTGCAGCAACTTGCTCGCGCATCGATGACCGGGGGTGAATCTCTCGTCGCATCGGAAACATAGGCCAGCCGCCCTTCTCGCCTTCATGTCGGCATCGGATAGGCGTCTTCCTGGCACTGCGGCTCCTCCTGTGCCGCCCGTGGGTCTAGGCGGTACTGGTGCTGGTGCTCCTGCCGCTGGTCGGGGAAGTACTGGCCCTGCCTGACTGCGCTGTCCCGTCGTTCCCCAAGCGCCTTTAAGGCGCTTTTCTTCCGCCAATTTCTCCTCTGCCTTGTGGGCCAGGCGGAGGAGATCTTCTAAGCACCGCGGACTCTGCAGCCTGAGCTCCGCTCGTATGGAGGGCTTCAACCCCTTCATAAACATACCTATCTGTAACTCGTCCGACACCCCTCGAACGCGTCCAGATAGTAGTTCGAACTTCGCGACGAAGTCTCGAACCGTCCCCTCCTGTCGTAGCGATGACCACTGCTCGTAGAAATCACCCGAAGCCGTCTCCTGGAAGCGGTCTAAAATGTATCCCGTCAGCTCCGCCCAGCTGCTGAACGGGGTCCTCGCCGATCTCCACCGATACCACGCCAGGGCCGGGCCCTCGAAATAGATTTCGATGCATCTGAGGACCTCTGCTTCGGTCAGCTCCATGATCTCAAAATAGCGCTCTGCCCGAAAAATCTACTCGTCCGGGTTCTCACCCTCGAACGTGGGTAGCTTCAGTTTCTTCAGCCGGCGATCCGCGCTAAGGTCACCGTGCTGCATATCATCCCTGCCACGTCCTCCTTCCCAGCGGTGTGTATCTCTCCGCTGGTTCTCGTATGGGCCTCTGTCACCCTCCCCATACCGCTCGTCAGCCCAGACCTGCTCATCCCACTCCTCCACCGGACCCCTGTAGTCACCGACTGCCCTCGCCCGTGGTGGTCGTCGTGGGGGTAGGTCCCCTCTCTGGAAGTTGGCGGGATCCGCCGTTCCCCCAAAGAAATTGCTGCCTCCGGCGTGCCTCGCTCCTCCTGGCGGTTCCGCTCCTCCCGTCCAAGCCGGAACTCCCGCCTAGCCCCTTCCCGGGCCCGCGAACCTATCTCCGTAGTTCGCGGTCATCGTCCGACCCCCGTGGAGGGCCCCAAGCCCTAGGGCTTCTCCCGGCTGTGGAGCCGGTCCGCCGGGACCGTACGGGTCGACGGCGTCCGGCCACGGCCGCTCGCCGGCGGCTCCTCTGGCGCTGACCGGCCACGGGTGGCGGTCGAGGGCCGGCCAGCGACCGCCCCCAGCAGCCGCGGCCCCGCCCAGGCTCGCGCGGTCGGCGGCGATGCTCCCGCGGCCTTCGGCCGCTGTCCGGCGAGGGTCGCCGGCCGCCAGGGCCCCGCCCGGCGGTACGGCGGCGGCGACGGGTGCGGGCCAGCACCGGTCGGCCTGTCCTCCGTGATCTTTGGTCGCCTCCCCCTCCGTATGAACAAACCCTAGTTGGTCGCCTAGGGTTTGGGTCGTTACCGCCTCCGCTTCGCCGCCATTGATCTTATTTGAGATGTTTTGCAAAAGCATCATGATAGTCGTCGTCTCCTTCCGCATATCGCGCATCTCCGTGCGGATTTCTAGGTTCGTGGACGCTTGATCCTTCGCGAAGACCTCCATGGATTTCTTCAAGCTCTCGATCTCGGCGGTGAAGTCCTCCCGAAGACCTCGGATCTTCTCGTCGATCGTGGTTCTCGTTCCATCGGTCATGGCTCGTAGAAAGCTCTGATACCAAATGTTGTGAATCGACTCAATCGGTTCACCAATCCCAACAATTAATTAAGAGGAATAGAAATAGAATGATCTTTTATATAGGAAAAGAACAAAACTCCCAACTTTGATTGAACGGAACAAAGTAATAAACTCCTTCTTCAATGACACTTGCGAGAGTTTTCTCAATACAAGCATAAAAACTAATGACGGCTAGCCCTAGCTATAAATAGAAAAGAGAAACAAAACCCTAGGAGGGTTATTGTGGTGAAAGAACACAATACCCCTTTATGCCTAAATAACTGAAAGGCCTAAACAGTGGGCCTGGGCCTAAATAGCTACACGTCTCCTACGACGTGTGTAGGTGATGGTGGGCGGGCCCACATCACTTTCTTTCAATAGAGTAAAAAAGGGAAGTACTGTAAAACTTTTTGGCTCGAGGAATGAGTGAAAACAGTCATTTTTTTCTCTGAACAGTGTCCAAATCTAAAGCATTGAACTGGATAACCAATCATTTGCATAAGCTTAAAAACAATCATGCAGGTAATAGTGTAATAGGTATCACAAAAACAAATTGAAGATCTTGACAATATAGTTTCTTATTGACAAGTGCAACCAAAGTAGATTGAATTATAAGCAAAGCAAAGTAAGATACTCAACCCTACAAGCAGTACATGATATTCAAATCAACAAGCAATATGTGGTGGCTTCAGCCACCTGAAGACATACAAATATCTTATATAATAACAAGATTAAATACAAGTATATGTCGTATCCTTTTCCCCAAGAGACATCCTTTACAACCTCTCAAGAAAGAGATGAAAATAATTACAACGAGATCGTAAAAAACCCTAACCTGACTAGAACTCTCACCTGGCAAGGTTGCCCACCGTCTGACAGTTATGATCTCCCTGACGAAGTAAACGGTACTCTGATCAGACTCCTATCTCGAAGAGCAAGAACCTACAAGCAAGCATGGATCTTCTCGTAGAATTTTGGTGGATACTCCCTTGAATCTCTTTATGAGCACACCACCATTAGCCTCCTTCAAATAAGGCTAAGAAACTCTACCTTAGCCCCTAAGCTAGTGCTAGTCCAACACAACCCTCATCAAATGGTACAAAATATGCTGAAATATGTCCGAACAACTCCATACCGCATACCGCTGATATGCTTAATGCGCTTACTTTTGTGCATAAAAGCTAATGAAAATTATGGGCAAAATCTGGTAGCGGTATACCACTACTGGATTAGCTGATTTTGAATCAAATTGAGCCCAGATCATGTCGCAACCTCTCTGTCGTGCTTTCTGTGTCTTTCATCATTGTTCTACGATGCTCCATATTGTTGATAATAAAAGCGGAAACTGTTCCCTAAAATAAGCGTCTGTCACGACCCGACACATGCAACGCCAAACACGGTGGTCGACTTATGTAGAAAATTAGAAATCACAAGATACAAGGCAAAGACACAATAATATACGTGGAAAACCCTCACCGGTAAAAACTACCATGAAAGCGAGATTACTACTAAATAAAGTTACAAGGCTTTACAAGATCGCTAGAACTTCGTAACCTCTCATATCAGAAAAAGTACACAAAAAGAAGCCAAAAAATCTCCATAGATTACATCCGAGAAGATATAAGAAACTCATTCTTTCTCTTCTTCTACCACTATATTTATTATTTCTTTCTTTCTCTCAACCTATTAGTGGTTACCCAACACGTCTTTTGAGCATAATGATCTATTATACAAGGAACCCTAGGCCCAATATATAACATGTCATTCTCTATACATATAAATCTAACCCTAAGTAGGCATGACATAAGTCTCCTTATTTAGAAACTCATTGACTAGGTAGGACTAGGATTTTGCTCCAACCATATTATTATTAGGATTACTAAATATGAGTTAAATCCTAACAGAGGCTTCCATCCACCTCGAAATTGAGTTGGATATCTAGCAAACTCCTCCGGTCTAATGAGAGTGCGTTGGCCATCATGAATCCTCAATTGGACTATATATTTGTCGTCCGACGACAAAATTTCTTCTCCCTACCATCAACAACCTCAACCTCCTGGATGCTCCACATATGACACCGTCTCCAGTTGCTCGACAATCATGTTAATACTCATGGTCATTCGTAGCATATCTTGAATCACTGGGATCTCCCTGCGATCAATATGAGACCCAAACCGAAATTCTTAACCACCAGCCTCACCGTGACTCTCAACTGCATGCTCCCGACTTTTGTCTTCCACCGAAACATGCTCTTGTCCTGTATAGCTTTCTTGTCCTTGGCTTGTCCAACCAAGTGGATGGTGCGAATCCCGTAAGATTCAAGATCCTAAATATGTCACCATCATATCCTATATGAAACTCCACCGTATAACACCTATGAAATTCAATATGTATTTTTACCATTAGAAACCATAAGTAACTGATTAAAGTATATGTAATGGTAATAGGGTAGTATATCTATGGAACACGAATACCGGAACGATGTTACCTTTAGAACTGTTAATGAACAATATAGGGTTTAGAAACACTCAATTTGACCTTAGAATGCTATTTAGATGATTTCCTATAATTTTCGAGATTTACTGTATATGTCAAGGTACTCTTTTGATAATTAAAACACGAGAAAACATTAAGAAGACAATTAACTAGGTTGTAGGAATTATTATTTGAAAACCATACCATAGAATCCCTTGAAACTTGACATAAAGGTTCCTAGTAGGCCTAGTATTTTCTAGAATTTTTAGAGATTTTTCTAAAGTGGTTTGGTATATTTAGGAAACCCAAAACTATTTTTCCTTTGTTATGATTTGTGGATGAATCCAATTGTGCATGCCCTTAGCTTTTCTACAACCACACTTATCCTATTCCCTCTCTATATATAATCTTAATAAAGAAAAGCTTAGTGCTATTGATCCAGCTACAAAAAATTTCTCTCTTCCATTTTTATAACACATTATCAGCACCATTGGTCGAGGAACTCGAGAAGCTCCAGGCCGTCGGACGACAACACGAGAAAGGTCAAATGCGAACATGTGAAAATGGTCAGATACTCGGATGCAAATATGCAAAAAAAATAATTATTTTTATACTGATTTTCTCTCCGTATGTCAGATCTAGTCCTACTTTTATTTATTATGTTCTCTACAAAATTTCCCCCATTATCAATTATGAAAAGAATTGATAATAAAGAACGTTGAATACTTAAAGAGGATAGCATCCTTAATGCAGTATTAATTTATGCTTAATGCTTGGATAAGTAAATTTAGATGGATATTCTTTTGTCAACTCCATAGTTATTGTGGCCCTAGTGATTCAATATATATGGTTGCACAATAGTTCTTTTTACATTTTTACTGCAACATGCTATTGGATCTTATCGTCATGCAAATTTACAAGGGAACACATCCAAAATCTAATTAAATATTTGTTTCTATGACTTGCTGCTTAGAGTATGATCATTTTTAATCCAGATTTTTTTTTTACTTTTTCTTTTTTGATTTACTTAATTGAATCAAAAGATAAACCTTATAAGATTTACGCAAACAAATACCTTATATGAAAACCCTCCCTTACGAGATCTCCAACGAGTTCTTTTCCCTCTCAAGATTTCCTTAGGAGTTCTCATAAGCAAAGCTTCCTTCTTTTTAATCCTTTAGCCTGAAGCTCTCTTTTATTTCTTAAGCCCTAAAACATCTATATATATGGTTAGGAAAAAAAAACCTAAAATAGACTCTCTGAATAATACCTTACGAGCAAATCCTAACTATCATAAAGGCATCCAAAACTGAACTTAAATAGGTCTTTCCTTATTAAACACTAGCCATAATACAACACATGTCACTTAAATGAATTACAACACTTAATTCAGTAATAGTAGAAGTGCAAAGTGAGTTTATTCTATGTCATTTTGAATATCCATGTTTAATCTGAGGTTAACTTCTAACTGGTATATGAAATACTTTGTATATCATACTGAAGTCCATATAATTCATAGTCCATGTCTTTGGCTACTAGCAACAAGACCTCCTCCTATTTACTTATTGCCTCGGCTGAGATTTGAACACACGTCCACTCCCCTCCCTTACTAGTGCTACCACTAGACCACCCCCTCGGTGGTGTTTAAGTTGGATGACCCAATTTTTGCTTTGTTTTGTGTCACTTCCGTTTCCCGTTATACGTATTTTCGTATACGTATACGAGAATTCTGACGTTTGTCAGGTGATCCGTAGTTGGACTTGACTTGCTAGCCTAGTCTAGGTTGGTCTTGGCTTAGTTTGGTCTTGGTTTAGTTTGGTTTGGTTTATTTTGGGTTGGCTTGGTTTGATTGGGCTTTTGGTTCATTATGAGAGAACCCTCCCCCTTTATAAATCCACCAACCCTTTCTCTCTCTTCATTACTTTCTTACTTTTCATTTACTCCTTCCTCCTCATAACTCTCTCCACCT
The DNA here is from genome assembly GCA_029216955.1 of Iris pallida. Taxonomy (NCBI): domain Eukaryota; kingdom Viridiplantae; phylum Streptophyta; class Magnoliopsida; order Asparagales; family Iridaceae; genus Iris; species Iris pallida. The sequence continues at coordinate 2,645,915 of JANAVB010024994.1, forward strand.
ACCAAGAGCTTAGAAAAGTGCAACTTGCTTCATGGAGAAACTCCATTTTTGTTGTTCCATTGTCTTCCTCACGAGATTCTAAGAAACTTTAGTACTTAGCATTTTCAATTTATATGGTTTATTTCTTGTAGATATAAGTTTGTTGCATTTTCGGATTTCTTGGATTTTGATCTATCAACTTTATTATTTTCAACTATTAGTTGTTCCATATTGTAGAGAATTTTATTCTACCCCATTTTGACCTATGGAAGTTCAAATTTGGACTTACATTGAAGGTTTTATGGAGCTTGGAAGCTATCCATGGCCATCCTTCCCAGATTTCAGACATGGATGGGTCTCCACCGACCCAGCCGCATAGGTGGCTCCCCATCGACCCAGCCGCATAGATGGGTCTCCATCGACCCAGCCGCATAGATGGCACCCCATCGACCCAGCCGCATGGATGGCTCCCCATCGACCCAGCCGCATGGATCGGTCCCCATCGACCCAGCCGCATAGATGGGTCCCCATCGACCCAGCCACATAGATGGCACCCCATCGACCCAGCCGCATGGATGGCTTCCCATCGACCCAGCCGCATAGATGGCACCCCATCGACACAGCCGCATGGATGGCTCCCCATCGACCCAACCGCATGGATGGCTCCCCATCGACCCAGCCGCATAGATGGGTCCCCATCGACCCAGCCGCATGGATGGCTCCCCATCGACCCAGCCGCATGGATGGGTCCCCATCAACCCAGCAGCATGGATGGCTCCCCATCGACCCAACCGCATGGATGGCTCCCCATCGACCCAACCGCATGGATGGCTCCCCATCGATCCAGCCGCATAGATGGGTCCCCATCGACCCAGCCGCATAGATGGCACCCCATCGACCCAGCCGCATGGATGGGTTCCCATCGACCCATCCACTGTCGCATAAGACCCCATCCACTCTTGGCCGCATAATGCCTATTTGGCTGTTTTCTTGTCCTATTTGGCTGATTTGTTGTCAGAATTTTTCCCAACTTCCAACATAAAAGTTGTAGATCTTTTCATTGGCTTCAAGAATATGTTACTAGTTATTTTATACAAGTTTCTCTCATACATGATAATGTAGGGATAGAACATGATAGTGACCCGTCGTGGTGCACTCTTGAACATGCCTTTCTTTGCTTACATGATAGTGGCCCGTCGTGACGCATTCTTGACATGACAAGTAAATCTAAGCATGACATGCTTAATCAAGATGCTGTTGCGACGGCTATTTCTCCTTGCTAGTGTAACTCTTTTAGACACCGTGGGTGTTTGTGCTTGTGTAAGCTATCCGTCTTGTCTCGCATCATGTCTAGGACATGAATCCCTGGTTTCCTACGGACAGAAATTCATACTAAATAAGACTAGGTTAATGACTAGATTGATCAAGTAGCTCATATAGATAGAGATATTTCGGCTACAAGCAATCCCGTTATCTGGGTGCCTTCTCTGATGGACTTGTAGCCTGCCGTCGAGTAGGACACATTTCCAGTCCACTGTCATGTGGGGCACTTCTTGAATCAAGTAATAATGCACACTGTCATGTGTTGCACCCCAAGTCACCTAATAGCTCTCTTAGGGTACATTTGTCTCCTGGGCGATGTACCCACTATTATATGTACATAGGATACATTTGTCTCCTGGGCGATGTATCCACTATAAATACTTAGAACTTGCGTCTGGATAACCTGGATAGTCTGCAGGGCTTGTGGCCGTAGGAATATCTCATTGCATCTTGCTAGTAACTAGGCTTGTGATAATCCTAGTTAGTTAAAGTATCAAGTCGTACTTATTGCTTGGTCGTGATTGTTGGATGGAGTCCAATCTTGTCTAGTCTTGTTTAGATCCAGTACATGGCTATCTCATGACACGCTTGTTTATGCTTACTTGTCGATAATTGGTTAGAGATTAAGTTCAGTTCAGGTGAAGGGTTACAACCCCGGTCCTTGTTTGGTTTACGGGTTGTAACTTAGCTACCGGAATAGTCCTTTAGTTATCTTATCATTTATCATCTTGTTTTCTTTAACTCATGTCTTTTGTTATCTCATTTATGTCCTTATGTTGGTTTTAGTTCTTAAGTGAAGCCTCCCTTGTGGCACTTGCTCTTTCTGGGGTCTGACCCAGCTGGTTTTGTATGGCCAGATTTTGGAGCAGCACCCGAGGTTCTACCTGCATTCCAGCCAGATGGTGAACACTAGAAGAAACCCTGGCAACGAGTGGATTTTATTTTGCTCTCCCGCTCTATTGTAAAATTATTCTTTTGAGGCGTTTAGCCGCCGAGCAAGTGTTAGCTCGTGTTGAATACTTATATTTCTTGTCTGCCTACGGACTGTAACATGATTAACAAATCCTAGGGTTGATCATGTATGGCTGAAACTCTTGCTAGTCCTCGCATTTTGTACGACTAGCTTCATGATCATCTGTATATGAAAGTATGGGACGCCTTACTATTGATTATCTGATGGTCTGACATCTTGTAACTATTCTTACTTGCTTGAGATTGAGACACTAGGCTTGTTCTTGACCATAAGAGACTGTTGGCTTGTAGAAAAAACTCTCATACATCTAGACAGCTGTGACCGTATATGGAGGTGGAATACACTTCTATATACGTAGCTGGTTGTGTCTGCCCCCGCTCTCCAGTATTCTGGATCTGGGGCGTGACATTTTGCGACAGATCAGAACAAATATTTTTAGATTAGCCAAAAAGCTAGGTTACACTCACCCTCTGGTTTACTTGACTTTGATTTGCAATCACTCTCCCAGGTACTTTCCTACTCGTCATTTTCAACTTGTGCGGATACCTCAAAGGAAGTTACTGATGGTCCTTTTTTTTTTCCTCTTTTGGATTACAAGAACAAGCTCGTGTGCTTCCAATCAAGCTTCACAACATTAAGAAAGGAATAGCATTAATCACCGAGTATTTTCAGCATATCAACCAGATTGTTGGATAGTTGGGTAGCCATAGGCCAGCAGGTACCAGTCATGAACATCTCAGCAACATTTTGGCGGCCTCGGATGGCTTAAGCATCATTCACTCCCATTGTTGGAAGAGGTAGATGATCACCTCCTTGCCCATGAAGCACAGATTTCACAGAAAGCCAGGATTGTGCCTATGTTGCACGGGTACTAATAAGACAAGATATAATACAAATACAGGGACACTGATACACATAAATTTCTGGATGTCAGAGTGTCCTTGACATGTTTGGTACATGTCTGGCACAAACTCTGCATAGACGAAATAGACTTCGTAATGCCCTAGCTTCCTAGAATGCGCGCCTATATGCTTTCCTTCCTAGATTGTGATTTTGATACGAGGAACACTGAGTGTTGTGGTGATTGAGGCGGCCGTTATCAGGGAACCCTTCATTTTCAAATATGTGCCCCCCATCGTGCTCACTTTGTGGAAGACCATTACAAGTATTTTCATTCTCTTGATCAATTGCACAGGGTCCGGTGCCTCAAATCACTGAGGTGTCCTACTGTATTTTGGAGTGTCCGTGTTGTGTCGTGCACTGTGGCACGGCATGAACACACCACTACCGCCGTCGGTACTTTGAATTCGAAAGTGAATGCCAAGATGAAGTAAATCGAAGTTCGTGTCCGCTACATCCCTTAGGGGATTGAATTCGAAGAAATTGTGAAGATAAAGTAGAACGAAATCGAACAAGAGACATCCACCTCTATGTAACTAACCAAAGCAGCAGGACTAAGTTACAATTACTTCTCCTAAAGGATACACGAGGTTTTATACTCTATGGAGATAGATCAGAATTATCTCCAAATATCTCAACATGCAAACATTCGGTCATTAAGTCATATATTCCTATATTTGGAGACACCAAGCAATTAAATTCTTCTTTCGAATCTTTCCCCAATTTCATCCACACGTATGTGATCATAAGTCATATATTCCTATGTTAATTGATCCTCTTCTTGAACCAACAAAAAGAGAAAAGGCATGGTTGAAACTAGAGTGAATGTCCTTGAAGAGTTAAAACTTCACGTGCTCTCTCTTTCTCTCTCTCATAACAAAAAAGAGCACACCATATGTACAGTATATGCATACAGACTACAACAGCTAATAAAGCAAGAATCAAGAAATCAAGAATACAAATGGAATGAATGAACTGACTTGAGCTCAATGGAGATGAAGAAGCATTAGCACATTTGGCTGGCCTCCCACACAGATTACCCATAGGAAGGAGAAGCCAGACTCCTTTCTCCCTAGACAAGACAAATTCCAACACAGCCCACAAGAATTCAATACTCTTATCATGCTATCAAGAGGAAGAAAAGTGGGTGATTAGAACGAAAGGGAGAGGAAGAAGAAAAAAAAAAGAGAACGAGTGAGGGAAGCTTTCTTTGACCATGTGCCACGGTCAAACCAACTGCTGTTAAACAAAATCTTGAAAAAGAGAGATGGCGTGGCCGTAGGCCCACTGGGCTTATCATCTGGCTCCACTTCTTTAAAATTCGAGCCAAGAGATTAATAGAAGACCACCGTGTGGTTTATAATAATCTATTCTACTATATAATAGGAAAGCTTAGATGGTGAAACTTTTGAATTCCGAAAATATCTTTACATACTTATACTAATTAAAAATAGTTCATCTATTCTATTATATAATAGAAAATTTTAGATGGTGAAACTTTTAAATTCCGAAAATACCCTTACATACTTATACTAATTAAAAATAGTTCATTAATTTTAATAAGGACAACTTAGTAATTAGGAAGATTGCCCTTTAGTCTTCCTAAAGAGTCTTCCTAAACTAATTAAGAAATGTTAAAATACGTGCAAGGCACGTGCACATATGCTAGTATTTATAATAACAAATCGCGAACAACATAACAGCATCTATTTTCGTTTATCCATCAAGATAAATATATTTCCAATTTTACTCAATAACTATCACATATTAATTTAAAATTATTTTTTATTTTTAATTGATTTTTCCCATAATAATAGAAAAAAAAATTTAGATTGATACGTAACAACGGTTGAGTTGAAGCATAAATATTATCCTAGTAGTTCGATAGAGTGTGTTACTCAAGATATTACAAAAGTTAATTGGAAAACTGTCCAATTTTTTTATTTATAAATTTGTCATTCAAAAAAGTTTTACTAAGAGGTTGTCCACTACACAATGGACTGTCAAATTTTTTGACAATCATAAATGAACAACATATTTTCTTTAGAATTGTCAGAGTTTTTGACAGTCATACAAATAAGCTGGACTGTCATAATTTTTTTGACAGTCCAACATGAATCATGGATCGAGTCAGAACTATAGAATTTTCTACATTCTTGTATGTTCATTTAGTATTGTTAAAAAAAATTTGACAGTCCATTATATAATAGACAGTCCTTAGTAATTTTTTTGAATGATAATTTTGTAAACAAAAAAATTTGGACAGTTCCGAATAATTTTTGTAGTGGTTTTAATTATTCTATTTTTAATAGGTGAACAAATTGGACTCATTGAAATATTGATTCATCCATTCAAAGTGTTGGCCATCAGCAAAAGAAAAGTAGAAGCTGACTCGATTTTATACATATGCCAAAAAAGGAGTAGTAGTCATCAATTTTTATTTGGTTAGTTCACAATTTCTTCGGTTAGTTCACACTTCTATTGACTCAAATAGGCAAGGGTGTGCTGTGGTGCGGTCCACGATCTCCTTACTCAATAATACCTATTCTAAATTAATATGAAAGGTGCCAACGAAAAAGGTTGAAGTTGGACCATTATGCAAACATTTTGGCCCTCCTAGGTTGAGACTGTCGAGTCACTTTAATTTCGTCTCTATAAAGCCTCAGGAGGCTTTATTGGTAACAATTTTGAAATCCAGTGTGACTTTAACAAATTTCTCAGTTTTCTTTAGGGTATTACTAAAGCCACTACAAAAAAAGTTATTCGAAACTTTCCCATTTTTATTTACATATTTATCATTCAAAATAAATTATTATGAGATTGTCCACTATATAATGGTTATATAGGCTGTCAAAAATTTTGATAGTCCTAAATAAATATATAGAATTCTGGATCCAGGATTGATGTTGCACTGTCAAAAAAATTTGTCAGTCCAGTTCGTAGTAGAACTATCAGAAAATATGTTGTTCATTTAGAACTGTTAAAAGTTTTGACAGTCCTCATGTAGTGGACAGCCCATTAGTAATATTTTTGAGTGACAAACTTGTAAATAAAAAAATTGACAGCTCCGAATAACTTTTGTAGTACCTTCAGTAAGAGCACCCGCAACGGGGGAAGCTTCAGGTGCTATATTTTGACTTTAGTCAAATTTTGTACCACTTGAAGGTTGCTGTCTCGCCCCGCTCGCGTAGGAGCGGTCGTCATCGCTAAAGCGTGATGCCGCACGAGACTAAGTTGCTCTCGTGCAAGGCCAAGTCCAGAAACGGCCGATTTGAGCTAGGCCACAGAGTCGCACAGAGTGTCCCAATTTGCAACGGAAAGTAAATGAACACAAATTGAAGCGAATTCAACTCTTTATTGATATTCAAGAAATTTACAAGCGGCGCTAGGCCGAGATTACAAGTCGCTCAAGCTCTCTCTCTCTCTCTCTCTCTCTGAAACATAAAAGCGTGCCAAGTGGCTTACAAGATAGAATGATTCATGGTGATGTTCCAATACATTATGTCATGTATATGGTGCTTCAGCTCCTTGCAACGCTCCAAGGCTCCAGAGTTAGCTCCGCGCCTTAGCACGTTCGAGAGAAGCTCCGCACCCGACGTCCTCCTGCACCCTGCAAGCAAACTGTGGGGTTATCAGTACATTGTTATGCACTGGTGGGGAGGCTAGCTCGCCCACAATGCTATCATTACCAAGCACATTCTATTTACTTTTGTGCACCGTATATCATTCATTGTCTTGCTAATCTTTCCTTAGGGTCAGTTTTATGGCATATTTCATGACCTATCTCGTGTTACCGATTTCAATGTGTTGCATGGAAATACATGCACGACTTACCCATACTTACCGTCCGGCCTTCCCTGTCCAAATAAACCAAGTTAGTCAACAATTCATACATAACAACTTAACGTAATTCACGTAACATTCAATGTCAAGGGCGTGTCCCTGCCTCAGATTCTAGCGCGTCGTAGGCGTGTTTTCTAACTCATTTGCACGAAGTACTCTCGATCATTTGGTGTGTTATATTCAAGCATGTTCAGAAGGCGCTTCATTTAGTTAACTTAGACTACTTTGTTTCAATGCAAGGACTTGCACGTGGATTGCCACCAGCAAGCCCACTTAATCTATATGCACCGGTCGTTGGCATCACAAGCCAATTTGGACATGTTCCCCTTTGGCATTCTCACCTATCATAGCGTGATGGTTGGTACACCTTGATAGTCTTTTGAAATACCCTGCACTTACGTCTACTTGGAATGTCCGAGCCCACACCCAAGCAGCCCGTAAGCCATGATTCCGCCTAGGCCGGCCACGATATCGTTGATCGTTGCCCTTGGAATCCCTTATTACTCCTACCCCCCGTATACGAGTGGGTTGTCCGCGACCATTTCATATTATCTTGTCATTTTAACTTAACGGCTTGTCCCTGAGCCGTAGGCTGTCTGTGAGCCATAATGCGTTATCGACCAGGTTGGCGGCGGCGGCCGTGCAACGTGGGTAGCGAGCCCCGATGCACGTCCCCGTCATACCTGTCGCTAACCATTCCTTTCTTTATTATCTTTTATTCATTCATTCTTTTCTTTCTTTCACTTGTTCGTTCGTTCATTGATTCATTCACGTATTCATTCATTTATTCGTTGATTCATTTATTCACTTATTCGTTGATTCATTCATTCATACATTGTACAACTCCCCGTGCGGGAGTCGCCTTGGCGATCCATCGGTCCCGAAGTCTTCCACTGTTGCTATCCTCTACTCGGAACGACTATGTCGATAGTCTTCTTGTTTTATTGTTGTAAACCATTCATTGCTTCATTGTTGAACGCATAAGAAATTTGAAATATAAGCCTGTGCTTTAGCACGAGCGTGGAGTACGGTGCGTGAGTACACACATTTTTCCAAGTTCTTTTCCATATTCTATACAAGCATACAAGATGGGATTATTTCCTTAGCTAGGTGCGTTGAGTCATTCATTAGCATGCACGGTGTTATCGCCTAGCAATTCTAGTAATAGTGTCCAAATTATTTTGTGTCTAGGCTAAGCAAAGACGGGTTCATCGGAGCCACCCACCATAGCGATGTTCGCATCGGCCGAGCGATACTCCGAGCGCGCCTTTGAAAGTCTAAGTCTGGATTCATCCTTGACGGGCCAATGTAAGTCTTGCATCGATTCACATCGACACTTCATCATGTCGACGCAACTCTTCGAGTCGACAGCTCATTCGAGTCGTTGCACTTACCGTTTGAATCGACGTTCCGCTAGGGCGAAGCGGGTCATTACAGTTGCACTGAGCATTTATTCATACTTAAAAATTGTTAGAAAGTTAAGAGATATTCCAAATTTGGAGCGTGCTTTTGCTCTGTCACGCCCCAGAACCAGAATACTGGAGAGCGGGGGACAGACAAAGCCAGCTACGTACATTGAAGTGCAATCTATCTCGCAATACGGTCACGGCTGTCTAGATGCATGAGGGTTAAACTACAATCCATCAGTCTCTATGGTCAAGAACAAGCCTAGTGTCTCAATCTCAAGCAAGCAAATAAATATACAAGATGTTAGATCATCAGACATACAAAGTAAGGCGTCCCAAACATTATATATTCAGATGATCATGAAGCTAGTCATATAAAATATGAGACTAGCAAGATTTAAGTCATACATGATCAACCCTATGATTTGTCAATCATGTTACAGCCCTTAGGCAAATAGAAATTAAGTTTCAATACGATAACACTTGCTCGGTGGCTAAACACATGAAAAGAATGATTTACTAGAGTGGAAGAGCAAAACAAGAAACCTACTCGTTGCCAGGATTACGTCTGGTGTTCACCATCTGGCTGATAAGCAGAAAGATTCTCGGATATCACTCCAAAATCTGGCCATACAAAATCAGCTGGATCAGAACCCAGAAGAGCAAGTGCCACAAGGGAGGCTTCATTAAGGAACTAAAACCAGGAGATAATAAAATAGAAGAATAAATAAATAAACTGGCTTAAATGACAAGAAGACAGGGTTAGAATAAAATAATAGCTTGTATTGGAAAAAACAATAGACGAAATATAATTTCCATGCTAATCACGAGCAAGCATTCAGGCACGGCCAATCAAGTCCTAGGGTTATCATATGCCTAGTTACTAGCAAGATGCAATGAAATGTTCTCGCAGTCACAAGCCCTGCAAATATCTAGGTTATCCAAGCGAGGTAATTTACAAGAGTTATCAAGATTACTGGTGTACTTTCACTACTTATGTTTTCAAGAAGTGTCCCACATGATAGTGGACTGGAAATGTGCCATACTCGTCGGTAGGCTACAAGTCCCCCAGGTGTGTCCGGGATAACGGAATTGCCTGTAACTGGAAAAATCTTTCTAAATTGACTACTTGGTCAATCTAGTCATTTAACCTAGTCAGATTCATTATGAATTCCTGACCGTGGTAACCAAGAATCCATGTTCTAGACATGATGCAAGACGAGACATGTAGCTTGTACATGCACAATCAAGAAAATTAACCACGGTGTCAAGACAAGAGTTACTTAGCAAGTCAAGGTAGCTATCGCAACAGCCTTTCAAGATTATAAATGTCCTCTCAGGTTTACTTGTTACTTATTAGGAGTACTTGTCAGGAGTGCACCTCGACGGGCCACTATCAAGCTTATACATGTCATATATATCAAGTTTACTTGTTACTTGTCAAGAGTGCGCCTCGACGGGCCACTATGAAGATTATCAAGAAGGGTTCATGTTATCATGTCGTGTTTATGTCAAGTCGTGTTCATGTCAAGTTCTGTCACGACCCGCTCCCGAATAATCGGACACGAGTTGGACACGCACAGCCTTCGTCGATGGACACGACGAAGTAAGCTGTACAATACTAAAGAAAACTCCAAGTCACAATGTAATGTAAATATCCACAGCTTTATATAACGTTCCCAAATGATCACCAATATCCACCAAGTCATTTTAGTACAAAGTCATCCGGAGACAAATCCGGTCAAATAAAATATACAATGATGAAATCATAAAAATACAATCTCCAGAAAAACTAAGAAAAGAAATAAATCCCGCAATATCCAATGCAATCACAAGCTCTATGTAACCTCAAGCTCACCTGCAACGTATCCTGTCAGAAAAAGAGCAAAGTACAACCCTGACAAGACAATATACAATGTAATCTGTAATACAGAATACAAGGTGAAACCAGAATACCAGAAATGAAAGTGAAACTACAGTACCAGAAATGAAATGTAAAACTGCAGGCAATGGACAACAATCAATATGCTAGACAATGAACACGGCTATCAATGATCAAGATAATGAATACGACAATCAATATACTAGATAATGAACACGGCTATCATTGATCAAGACAATGAACACGACAATCAATATGCAAGTATGACAATTGAAATATTAAACTAATGTGTGACCGGCTAGGGAGCACAATCAATCAATGAGTCAATCAATTCTACAAGGTCTGGCTTCATCGTACGTGAAGTGTATGATTAGGCTATCCACAATACCTATGTTGGGTGTGGTCACACAAAAGCTAATATTTCCCCCAATTCCCGCAATAAACAATGACTCACAAGCAATGAACAATATACAAGACAATCGTGTGTATCTCGTGTCCGATATGAGAACATGGCACATGAAGGTAAGACGGAAATACAGAGTACAAGTCGAGTCAGTGTATTTGCCTCGATTTGGTTGCACGAGAGTAGTACTGCATGGATGCAAGTGATCACCTGGTAGTTGTACAAGTTATTAGGGTTTAAATTAATGACAGTTAACTAACTATTTATAGGCAAAAATAGCTAACACTGCTTTTGAAACTATAATGTAGCCTAATCAAAATAATTCTTTAAGCTATATCTAATAAATAAATTATTTTAGAAAATACTAGAACATTTTGCTAGCAAAATATTTAGTAATTAATACTAACAAAATTAAACCAAATATTTACTTAACTATCACTTGAATAAATACTAATTATTTATATCAAAACATTTTAAAACCATAAATGCTAACCACTTTTACATATACAATATATATATATTTAAAATATCTTAACTTATTTATTTAGAAATAAATTGACAATTTAGAATATAATAATTTGTAAAATCAAAATGACCTTTAGAGTAGAAAATATTTAAAACTATTTATTTAAACAAGTAACACTATATATTAATTAGAGTTTTAGATAACTAGCAGTTTACAAAATAAAATATTATTAACTTTATATAACAAGAAATACTAGCAGAATTACTTGTTTGATAACCATATCAAGAATTTCTTGAAAGCTAATCTATTTATTGATAATAATATTTATCCAAATGAATATTAGTGAAAATATCTTTAACCATTCTTAAAATTATTTATGTTTTAGAAAAAAATACTTTTGAGTAAAATTCGGTAATTATCACCTTTAAAGAAACTTATTTTATAAAGCTATCCCAAAATAGCTAACTAGAAGGATTTAACAAATACTACGATTTAATTATCTCAAAACAGTTTTAGACAACTAGGAACATGTGCATAGTAAAATCTACTAATTATAATATATACTAGCAAGGTATTCATGAAAACATTTCACAATTTACTTAAAGACAATACAACCATAGAAATAGCTATAAGCAACTTAAATCCCAGCCCAACACAACCTATATCTCAGCATTTCAATTTACAAATTAGCTAAACACTCAACCCAACCTATGCAATAGAGCCCACAAACTCAGCCTACACAAAATAATACTACTGCTAAAATAATTCTATACAACCCAAGCCCAATAGGACTGTCCCAAAGCCCACTCAACTCTTAAACCACCCAGCCCAATCCTACTTCACTGCTAAATCAACATTTAAAACTTAATTCTTAAACCAAGGTTAGCCTAAACTCGGCCTAGCCCAGGGTTTGGAGAGCCAACCCGGCTCACTCCAACCCGAACCCTAAGTATAACTTTTCCTTCTCATTCTCTCTCTTGCTCATATTTCTACACTCAGCCGACAACAACAAAAACCCATTTTCCTTCCACTTCGTCTTCCTCACTGCTCGCTCACCCAAACCCTAGCTTCCTTTAATCACCCAGCCCGGTTCAAATCCCCCACTCTCTTTTCTTTTTTCACATCTTCCAGTCTAGCCGAACATTCGAGAGTCAGCTCCCCTCCCTATCGTCTTCTTCCTCTAGCCGTAACCCTAATCCCAAGTACAAACCCTAAAAGCAACCCTACAAGCAAGAAGAAAGGGGGTCGAGTGGATCGATAAGGAGTTGCTCACCGGCCTGACGGGGACGTCGATCCACGGCGACGCAGCGGCGAACGGCTGATCGACGGCTCCGAACAGTGGATCTGGCCGGCGGCGGTCTCCAAGGTGGTTCAGCGACGAGTCACTGATCGGTGGCGAGTCTCGAAGGGACGGCGCTCCTCTCGAGACGACTTCTCGCTTCCCGAAGAGCCGCACACTGCTCGAGGAAGCAGCACGGAAATCGAAGCGTCGGCGCTGCAGCCAAGGTCGGCTCGGCCTATAAGAACCGTCGGCACAGATGTCTAGGAGACGTGGGGATCTCGAGAAAGCAGCACGAACGTCGAGGTCGACGAGTTGATCTCTCTGGAAGCTTAGTCGACAGCGGGGTGAAGCTCTAGTAGCTCCTCGTCGGAGAATTGGTGGCGCTCACGGTGGCTCTCGGCCGAGTGGTCAGAGAGAGGAGAGAGAGAAATTGTAGAGAGAGAGAGAACAGAGTGTAGAGTCACTGTGTGTGTCAGAATTATACATTAGGGACTGTGACTGGTAGAGCAATTTATAATAAAATAATAATTGTGTGCGTGTGTGTGCAGGAATGGCAAAGTGGTAATAAGAAGTAGATCTGGGGGTCTGCACAATGGCAGTGTTGAAATTAAATACATATCTGGGGGTCTTTAGTAAATAGTCAGTAACTGATTTTCAAAATTTAAAATAATAACAGATTTCAGAAACTAGTTATTCTCTAACATTCAACAGATTTTAAAAATAAAATAGATTTTCAAATATTCAAATATTTTAAAGTTTTTAAAACAAAAATTCAAAAACAGTTTTTAAACCAGAATTTCAAAATTCAAATATTCTCAAAAACAGACTTCGAAAATCAGATTTTCCCTCCAACAATTTCAACAGATTTTTAAATTGAAATTAGTTACTCTCAACTAATTACATGTTTAGTTAATAGCTAACCAATTAACTAATTAGTCAATAAATTAAGGCTAACTAAATAACTAACCACTAATTTAGTTAAACTACTCCTGCCAACTAAAGTTAACAGGAAATCAGAATTAGTTATTCCCTTAAATAATAGCTTATTACCATACAAGGATAATAACCAATGCTAAAATATCAAAACCCAATCATATCCATCAAAATTTCAATAAATCACATCAACCAATAAAAAAATAAAAATCAGGTTAAAAATGGAATTAATTGTTTTAATAGAAAATCAAATTTACTTATTCAATCGAAATTAGGTTTTCGTAAGAAACAATATTAAATTCAAGGAAAATTAGAAAAAATCCCAAAATTCACTAAATATGATTCAGGGAGTTACAAGTTCAATACTGGCAAGTCATGTCATGCTCAAGTTTATCATGTTCTATATCAATAAATTATCAAGTCGGGTCGTCGCAAGTTAGGCCAAGTACAAGTACATGCAAAGATACAACATTACACTAAGAACCATGAGAACAAACATGGAGATAGGCAACAAAAGTTATCATAGCATGAGATGGCGCATGAGCTAGAGGGTGCTAGGTCAAGTGGCGCTGAACCAAGGGGCAAGTGGCGCCAGGGTGACAAGGGGCACAGGGTACGGGTGGCGCCAGGGAGACAGGTGGCGCCAGCGTACGGGTGTCGCCAGGGAGACATGTGGCGCCAGCGTACGGGTGGCGCCAGGGTACCGATGGCACTAGGGAGACATGTGGCGTTATGGTACAGATGGCTCCAGGGAGACAGGTGGCGTCAGGGTACATATGGCACTAGGGTACAGGTGGCACCAGGAAGACAGGTGGCGCCAAGGTATAGATAGCGCAAGGGAGACAAGTGGCGCTAGGGGACAGATGGCGCCAGGGTATAGGTGGCGCCAGGGAGACAGGTGCGCCTAGGCCAGAGTGTGCCTGGGCCCAAGGGGCGCCTGGGCCAGAGTGCGATGCACTAAAGTACGTGCGCAACTGAATGGCACAACACCAAATGGGCACGTGCACACTGCTCTTCTCCTCCAACCAGCATTAAAATGCCAAGTTGAACCCATGAACTAAAATGGCCATAGCTTGCTCAAAACAAGTCCGAATTGAGACTTCCAAGGGTCTATACTGTATAGAATGAGATTTCTATAGCCTGGGACTGCTGGTTTAGGAAATACCAAGCTTTAATAGATCAAAACCAAGAAAAACAAGAAAAGATTAAAACTTAGATCTACAAAAATCCATCCATCAAAATCAAAAATGCCAAGTTCTAATAAGTAGAGAAGAGAATGGAACAATAAAATGTGAGATCCATCATGAAGCAAGTTGCCTAAGGTTCTTTGGTGGGTGGGGAGGAGTTATGGAGAAGATGAAGGAAATAAATATAAGAGTAATGAAGAGAGAGAGAGAGAGATAGAGAGAGGAGAGTAGACTTATATATCAACCCTTCTCATCTCAAACCAAAATGAACCAAACCAAGCCAAGCCAAGTCATGTTGATCCAAACCAAATACGCCATTTTTCTGGGACTAATGGAGACCACTTGGTATAAGAGAAATTGTATTAAAAATGTGCCCCTTAAACCACGATCAAGCTAAGCAAGACAAGTCTAACTACGGTCCACCTGACAATTGTTAGAAATTCGTACACGTACACAAAAAATACGTACAATGGAAAACGGGAGTGACAAGCTCCTCTACATTAATTCTTGGGCCCACCAAAATTAATCGTTCTTACCAAACATCAAGAAAGGAAAATAAAGAGGGAGAAAAAATCTTACCAAACACGGAAGAAAAATAAAGAGAAACATGAGGGAGGGAAAAGAGAAGGTTAATTTTGGGTATTTGTTTGAAATGTACCATTGTATGTCAATATTAACGAAACACTCCAAAAATAATAAATTATATAATTTTTAATAATTTAAAATATATATTTGAGTCCGTTAGGTACTAGCCTAGTAGTAGTGCGGGGGGCCGCCCAAGCACATGCCTTGGGTTCGAATCTCTCCTCGGACGGCTGGGTGACTCAAAGCCACGGCCCGGCTTAAATATATATATATATATATATATATATATATATATATATATATATATATATATATATATATATATATATATATATATATATATATATGAGTGATCTAGTTCCACTCGGGTGGTTTCTTATTATGGAACCACCCTACGTTACATCACTTAGATTTGCATTTGGTGGATGAAATTAAAAGGTGGTGGGACCTACACCTTTCATTACCAAAATACAGGCAATTAGCGACGACTATTTAGCGACGAATTTTTTCTGTCGTAATTAGCGACAGACTGTCGACAAATCACCGACGAGAAGTTGATAAATGTTTATTTTTATTTTAAGGGTGAGAAAAGGTCGCCAGTCCATCGCTAGGCGTCGAAAAAATAGCGACGGATTTACATCTGTCGCTATGCAGTCGAATATTTGGCGGGAATTGTTGGAAGAAGTAGCGGAACAAATTTACGACTACGTAGCGACGGATATTCCGTCAACACAAATTTAGTATAGCATCGGCTTAGCGACGGATAATATCCGTCGCTAGTCCGTCGCTAAATGTACGACCCTGACTTAAATTGAAACGATGGGGGACATTTTTCATTCCCCACAAATTTTACTCTCTCTCCTCTCTCTCTCTCTCTCCCGCGGCTCTCTCTCTTCCAAAGGCGATCGACGTTCTCTCCGGCGGCTCTCTCTCTCCAGGTAATCCTCTCTCACTCTCTCTCTCTCGTGGTGGTCGGGGGTTGTGGGTGGCGGGGGGCAGCGGGGGCGTCGGGGGCTGCGGGGGCGGCGGGGCCGTCGGGGGCGTCGGGGGCTGCGGGGGTTGTGGGTGGCGGAGGGGCAGCGGGTCGGGGCAGGAGGGCGTGGGTGGGAGGGACGGCGGGTCGTGGCAGCGGGGGTTGGGGGGTGCACGCGTGCGTGGGTTTAGGTGATGGCGTAGGTGACGGAGAAGATGGTGGTGGTGTTGTCGGTCGTGGTTGCGGGGGGCGGCGGGGGCGGTAGGGGCTGTGGGTGGCGGGGGACAGCGGGTCGGGGCAGGGGGTGAGGGGGGGGACGGCGGGTTGGGGCAGCAAGGGGTGGGGGGTTGGGGGGGTGCGTGGGTTTAGGTGATGGCGGAGGTGATGGAGAAGATGGTGGTGGTGTTGTCGGTCGGGACGGCGGGGGGCGGCAGGGTTGTGGGTGGCGGGGGCCTCTACTGCTAATAATACACACACAGCTATGGCACTCATCACCCCCTCTCTATCTCTGTAATATATATAATATATATATATATATATATATATATATATATATATATATATATATATATATATAATGCAATATAGGTATGTTGATATAATGCAATATAGGTATGCATGTTAGATAATGCAATGTAGTAAAATATGAATGCAATGTATCAATCCAAGTATGCAAGCATGTATGTTATAAAGGTGTAAATGCAATATAATGAGTGATATGAATATGATATGCAGGTACCTTTGTATGCATGTAGGTAAGCTAGTGTATTGGTAATATAGGCACACATGAATGCATGAATACATAAATAATGTATATATATATATATATATATATATATATATATATATATATATATAAATATATATATATATATATATATATATATATATATATATATATATATATATATATATATATATATATATATACACACATATGTTATGTTGTATGATAGTAATTGAATGAGGCTTGATTTCATATAGGTTTAGTGTTGTATTGGTATAGGTAGGCTTACCTATATGCTATTTAGCGACGGATTTTTTTTTTAATGATGGATTTTTAGCTACGGCTATTTAACGACGGATTTTTTCCGTCGAAATTAGCAACGGACTTTCGACAAATCACCGACGGATTACCGTCGAATATTTGGCGGGAAATGTTGGAAAAAGTGGCGGGACAAATTTACGACTACGTAGCGACGGATATCGGACTATCGCTATCGGTATCGAACTATCGATATCGGACTATCGGTATTGGTATCGAACTATCGGTAGCGGATCCACCTCCTCGACCGTATGTACTTAGTATCGATCGTAGCGGATTAGTATCAGTATATCGGTTTGGTATATGTCGTATCGGATGGTATTGACCTTAGCGAATTGGTATAGTCCAATCCGATATGTATCGGCCGTATATCTAGGATTCGTATTGGCCTTATCGATTTGGTATCGGCCATATCCAAAAGGTATCAGCCGTATCGGATATGTATCGGCCGTATCAGATTAGCATGGTGGAAGGTTTAGTAACAACTGTATTTAGATTTTTCTCTTTTCAAGCTAGAATACCATTGCAAGAGAGTCACGGGAGAGTAAAAAACCTTATAGATATTTATGTTTACGAGAGTGATTGGCTAATTACAGTAACATACATGCCGCATTTTCCATCATGAAAGGAGAGATTGAAGGCAATAACATACAGAGTTGTATTTCGGAAGAAGAACTCCTATAAACTCTTTGTTCACAAAGCAAGCTATAGAGAATACAGAACAAGTATCGAGTTCATAACCTACTTCGCAAGAGAAGTATCTTACTGTTCTATGTCAGATCAGCCTGAGATAACTGAGAACATTAAGATACTTCTCTTGCGAAGTAGGTTATGAACTCGATACTTGTTCTATTTTCTCTATAGCTTATTTTTTGAACAAAGTGTTTATAGGAGTTCTTCTTCCGAAATACAACTCTATATGTTATTGCTTTCAATCTCTCCTTTCCTGATGGAAAATACAGCATGTATGTTACTGTAATTGGCCAATCACTCTCGTAAACATCAATATGTAGGAGATTTTTTTACTCTCTCGTGACTCTCTTGCAATGGTATTCGAGCTCGAGAAGAGAGAAATCCAAGTACAGTTGTTACTAAACCTTCCACCATGCTAATCCGATACGGCAGATACATATTCGATATGGCCGATACCGAATCAATAAGGCCAATACGAATCCTAGCTATACGACCGATACATATCGGATATGTATCTACCAATTCGCTAAGGCCAATACCAATTTGATACGGCCTATACCAAACCTATAGACCGATACTAATCTGATACAGTTGATACTAAGTACATCCGGCCTATATACCAGCGGATCTACCAGTTACATGATTATATACTAATTCTGTTTAGTTTATCTTACGATACAGATTTTCATATCCAATCTGTGATGGATCGTTATTTTGTTGATCGTACATGGATGTACAAACGATAACACGAGAGCAGAATATGTGTCACTACAAAAATTTGTCAGATTAGCGACGTTCCAAAACGTCGCTAAACTCGGTGAAAACGCCGCTAAGTGAAATTAGCGACGTTTTGGAAACGACGGAAAAAACGTGTCGCTAAACGAGAAAACGTCACAAAACATTGCTATGGCGACGTTATTTAGCGACGTTATTTGTGACGTTTTAACGTTGACGCTAATTAGCGACGCAAATGGCGACGTTATCGTGTGGTCGCCGTTTAGCGACACTTTTGCGATGTTTTGGCGACGACGTGCTGACATCAGATTTCGTGCCACGTGTTGCCACGTCAGTATTTTAGCGACATTTATTAACGTCGCAAAAATTTAGCGACGTTCTAAAATGTCGCTAAAAACGTCGCTAAGTTAAAAAAAATAAAAAAAAAGGTTCCAGAATGCAAATGGAGCTGGAGCCTGAGCCAAAATACAAAATACAAAATACAAAATACAGAATCCAATCCCTGTGTTCGCCGACCCCCTCGGTGGAACACTCAACACCGGCACGCAAAATACATTCCAGAATATAAAAAATATAAAAAAATACTATCTGCAACGAACAATGTCAATATATAATATCCTCAACGAACAAAGTCAATATCCACAAATATGTACAAAGTCAATATCCTCAACGAACAAAGTGAATATCCCTAAATACGTACAAAGTAAAAAATATAGTACAGTCCGAAAATGCAAAAAAGAAACTACTGATCGCTTGGAGATGGACCCGATGCTGGAGCTGGACCTGGTGCTGGAGCCGGAACTGGAGGAGGAGCGCCACCAGATGACTGTTGTCGCAACGACAGGATCGTATGATACTCCTCCGGTGACAACAGGTGGAAGAGCATGTCCTTCCGTGCACCGCTGGATGTAGACGATGCTCTCGGCGTACCAGCAGATGGTCGCTCCGTAGCCATCTCCTGGAACTGCTGCATCTGCTCGACTAAACGCTGTATAGCCTCCTGCGTAGCGTGGGTCATCTGTCGCAGAGCCTCAGTAGTCTCCTCAAGCCTCTCGAAGAGTGAGATGAGCGCAGAATCATCTGTATGCACCCTCCATCATCTACAGCGTCTCGTCATGCAGAGCTGCGATCTGTGCATCGATACTCTGCTGGTAGCGGAGCGACTCCTCAGTCTGTACGGGGCCGGGAACACTAGTGGCGATCGTAGAGGCCTGTGACACAATGAAGGCACCATAGGAGCCCGTACCATAGTACGTACCCCTATGCATGCCACCAACGGCCCTCATCCACAGCTCGTCATCTGACTGAGCTGCGGCGGCCGGGGGCTGCTGGGAAGTGCTAGCACCAGCTCCCTCTGACCGTGTCGGTCCGGCCTCCCTAAGCCTCAAAAACTCAGCCTAGAAATAACATCTATATGAATTCTCACGTGGTCGCTAAAAATTAATATTAATGAACTAGCATTAAGTAAAACTTCTAAAACTCGGCCTAGAAATAACATCTATATGAATTTTCTACGTAACTAAAAATTAATATTAATGAACTAGCATTAAGTAAGACTTACGTAGGTGTCCCGGGCCTTGTCGTCTACGAACCGCTCCCCCTTCATGTACGTGGCGAGGAACAAGGTCACCATATTCGGGTCTTCTCCCGATTCAACCTGTTACGAAATTATTATATGATTTGTCAGTTAAGTTGAAGGAAATATATTACTATAAAGTATTAATTATGGGTATACGGCGAGATACGTACCATATGGGTGAAGAAATCCATGATGGACCGTGATCTACCACACCACTACGACCCCGCCTGTCGTGCTCTTTTAGACTTCGCGGACTTCTCCTTGTAGGCTTCCTCCTCGAATCTCCTCTTCATTACCGCCCAGTCGGCGGCAGAGATCCAACCCTGAATAGGCTCTCCCGGACGATCGCGATCCTTTTGGTCGAGGATCGCGTCCTTAATGAGCTTGCTGGCGACGCTGGAAAAAATAGCCTCGACAGCAACGACGCGGTGGAGAGAAAAGAAGTAAGTTTGCTGAAAAAATTATAGAAGTACGTAAGTTATAACATAACATACTAAATGTTAAAAGGAAATAAACTTTTACGTACCAAAAAGTGCTCAAACCAGAAGGCCTTCTTGTCGGCCGAGACATCCCTCTAGTTGATCCAGGGCCTCCCGTAGTTCTGTCGCAGGAATATACCCAGCGACCGGTGTACGGAGGAGGGATGATATCTGTAAAATGGAAATTAAAATTTATTAAACAAGTTTATAATAAATTTAAACAAATTAAATACAATAATTTTACTTACCGCCTGGTTCGAGTACAGGCCCAAATCTCCAACCACAGATCTCCCTCCGGGCGACACGGAGGATCTGTCTCAAATAGGAGCTGTACCATGCCCCTGTCCCGCCCCCTGCCCCTGCTCCTACCCTTGCCCCTGCCCGCAGCCTGCCCCTCGGCCTCGGCCTCGGCCTCGCCCTCGGCGTGGGCCTCGCCATCGCCCTCGACCTCGACGTGGGCCTCGGCCTCGGCCTGCTCCAGAATAGTGGGGTCAACCTCTGGAATACTCGACGATACTGGCTGCGTAGAAGAAGAAGGCCCTAGCCTCGAACTACTAGAGCCGGGTAGGGTGACACTACCGGCGACTAGACCGCTAGTGTATAATGGAGTGCGGGGGGATGAGGAGTCGGTAGAAGGAGTGGTAGATGGAGACTGTCGGGCTCGTCGACTCCCACCAGTACCGGAACCAAAGGATCTACGTCGAGCCATATCTAAAAAAAATACAGAAGTATACCATACTACATCTAAAAAAAACAAAAGTATACCATACTACATCTGAAAACGTCGCTAAGTAAACCATACTACATCTGGAAAGAAAAACAAAAGTAAACCATAGTACATCTAAAAACGTCGCTTATTAACGTCGCTAAAACAAAAGTAAACCATACTGTATCTGAAAAAAAACAAAAGTAAACCATACTACATCTAAAAATTAAACATATTCAATCCTCTTCTAAAAATTCATCTTGTTCTGATTCCTCTTCCTCTTCCTCTTCACTTCTATCAACTTCCTCTTCCTCTTCTGATACTTCTACCTCTTCCAATTGATGAAACATGTCATGAGGAACTTTCGTTGAGTCCACATCGACAATATTTGTAATAAGAGGTAGTTCGTCTTCCTGATAAGCTATCTCATCGACATCAAAGGTATTCCGAGCTTTAGTCTTACAGACTGTCCACCAATCTGATCTCCCGGATCCTCGTTTTGGATAGCTGGTAAAGAAAACTAGCTGAGCCTGGCTTGCGAGAACAAATAGCTCATAAGCTTGATATCGACGGCGATAATTTATGTCAACAAGACCATGTTTGTCAACTCTCCAACCTCGACCTTGGATCGGATCGAACTAGTCACATCTGAACAAGACGATCTTATAAGGTTCTATAGCATAATTGTATGTCAGTTCCACAATCTCTCGTAAAACGCCAAAGAAGTCATTGCCTGGGTCGACGTCTTTGTAGTTTGAAGATTTTATGCACAAACAGCTATTCTTCGTAGAATCCAAATCCAAGAAGTCGTCTCTTATTCGAGCATTTGTTGACTTGAACCTGAAACCATTTACGCAGTAACTTGGCCAGGTCTTCACTTGATAAATTGGCCCCTTGGCTAAAGTTTTAATATACTCGTTCTCAAGGATTGCCTCCGGACGATCAACCTAAATACCATATAAACGATGCTAACTTAATTATTATGTGCAAGTATAAATATACGAAAAAAGTAAATTGTGAAGATATCCGTACATATGCTCTCAACCAAAAAGGAAAATGAAGTCTCATTTGCTGTTCTACTTCCTCCTCGGTTGCGTACGGATTGTTGGACGTTACTTCATCCTTAAACATGCTGAAAAGCAACGAAGCATAGGTATATTAGTTATATTCAGAAGCAACAAATACGAAGCACGCAAAATAATTTTACTTACCCCTCTAGCTTGTCCACTTCTTCCTCGTCGCAGTTGAGCAATACATATACCATTGCAGCGCTAACCTCGTCGTCATTTAGATATCTTTTTTTATTTTACCAGATGGTTTTCCGTAGGCAGTAAATACTTTCAGCTTTGTCTCAATACCAACTTCATAGCCATCGTCATTTCTGGGAGCCCTTATTCTGTTTGTAGCAATATGAGGCTGAAAATACATGGAACAGAGGTTTGAAATCTTCTCAAGGACATATGCTTCACAAATAGAACCCTCCACTCATGCCTTATTTTTCACCTTCCTCTTGAGGTGGTTCAATGTCGCTCGAACGGGTACATCCAACGATAACCGACAGGTCCAGCAACGAGAGCCTCATGGATAAGATAAATCGGCAAATGCTCCATTGAGTTGAAGAATGCAGGAGGAAAAACTCTCTCAAGTTTGTAAAGTGTTACCACAATGTCCTTCTCTTGCCTCTCTAAAAGATCGACGAGCAACTTGCAAGGACAAAGATCTCTGAAGAATATGCTAAGCTCTGTTAATGGATCCCAAACTACCGGCAGTAATAATTCCCGAAATGCAACAGGAATTAACCTCTCTATGAATATGTGGCAATCGTGGATCTTCATTCTGGTCAGTTTACACTCCTTTATGTCGACACATCTTCTTAGATTGGAGACGTATCCGTCCAAAAATTTCAAGTCCTGGATCCATCTACAAAGTCTCACTTTGTCCTCCTTGTCCAGCGAGTAGATTTTCTTAGGCCGCAAAAGCTTTTCCTTCCCGTTGTCTATCATGTGCAATGTAGGACGTCTGCATATTTCGGCTAAGTCCAATCTAGCCTTCTGATTGTCTTTTATCTTTTCCTTGACGTCCATTACAGTATTAATTATGTTATCAAACACGTTCTTCTCGATATGCATGACGTCAAGGTTATGTCTAATCAGATTTGTGCTCCAATATGGCAGATCCCATAATATACTCCTTTTGGTCCAGTTATGATCTTCGCCAAATCCCTCGCAACGACTGCTCGTTGTAGGATCTTCAATAGCACTTGGAATTTCTTTTACTTGCTCCCATGTGTCCTCTCCGGACCACATTGGCGGTGGATCGCCCTTCTCCATAGCTCCGGCACGGAATACAGTTCTGTTCCTACGGTACGGATGGTCTTTCGGCAAGAACTGCCGGTGACAATCAAAGAAGCATGGCTTTCCTCCGTGTCTCAAACGAAAAGCCTTAGTGCGGTCCATGCAATACGGACATGAAAGCCGACCATGAGTGCTCCATCCAGATAACATTCTATAAGCCGAAAAGTCGTTGATTGTCTACATTAGTGCTGCCCGCATCTGAAAATTCTATTTTTTTGAAGCATCATACGTGTACGCCCCTGTTTCTCATAGCTGCTTCAGCTCATCTATCAACGATTGTAAGTACACGTCGATGTTCCTCTTCGGGTTGTTCAGACCGGGGATGATAATAGTTAAGAACATGTAAGGTGTCTTCATGCACATCCAAGGTGGTAGGTTGTACGGAGTGAGGATTACCGGCCAGCATGAATATTGGGAGCCTGAAAGACCAAATGGGGTGAAACCATCAGAGTAAAGCCCCAACCTTATATTACGCGCATCAAAAGAAAAATTAGGATATGCTCGATTGAAGTGCTTCCACGCTTCTCCATAAGATGGGTGATCCAACACTCCTTCGGTCTGTTGTCGCTTGTGCCAAATTATATTTTCGGCAGTCTCTTTCAGCATAAACAACCTCTGCAACCGCGTCGTCAACGACAAGTAGTGCATTGAAGCAGTCGGTCTTCTAGACTTGCCTGTAGCAGTTGGCTTGTAGCGATCAGCACCACAGAATCTGCACACTTCTGCATCCTTGTGATCTTTGTAGTAAAGCATGAATCCGTTCTGACAGCAATCGATCTTGTCGTATCCCATCCAGAGGGATCTCACTATTCTCTTAGAGCGTTAGAAGTCTTTCGGTAACTTGGCACCCTCCGACAAGATAGTAATCAACTCGAGCACTCTATTGTAGCATTCTTGCGACATGTTAAAGTCAGACTTTATGCTCAAGAGCCGAGTGATCACCTCTAACGGTGAATGGTCCTCACAGCCAGGGTACAAAGGAGTCCTTGCATTCTCCAGCAACTCCATGAACTTCGTGGCATCGGCATTCATTGCCTCCTCAACTGCGTCATGATTGTATGGATCGAAACTAGGCCCCGCAATGTCGAAGACCATGTTCACGTACTCGTTGTCGACACCAGTTCGGTTGTAGACATTCATATAAGGCTCCACATAAGGCTCCGCTTGGAATGCTAAAGGTACAAGCTCTCCGTGTGCGGTCCATTGGTAGTAATTCGGAAGGAAACCCTTTGTGTATAAGTGATACGTCACATCCAATTCTGGTTAAAACTTCATGTTCTGACATTTTGCACACGGGCACTTAATGTCCATGCCGTCCATGGATTGAGGAAATGCCTTCAGGAATTGGAGGAATTGTTCTACTCCGGCGATGTATTCATCTCGCACACCGTACCTGTTATCTCGAATGCGGTTGTACATCCACGAACGGTCTAGCAGATACATAGATATAGCCATTTCTAGATATCTACAAATATGAATAAACTTTAAAACTAAAACGAATATACTACATACTACGGCCGTGACTCGGGACCATTCCTATAAGTCGGGACCATTCCTACTATATACTACATACTAAAACGAATAAACTTCAAAACTAAAACTTCAAAACTAGAACGAATATACTACAAACTAAAACGAATATACCACATACTACGGCCGTGACTCGGGACCATTCCTATGAGTATCGGGATCAAGGAAAATAGACGACGACATTAACCAACCAACAAAACTACGTGTTACAAATATCGGCACTATCGGTACATGGTTTCGAATCAGAGTATCAAATTTTTCAGTGTCGGAAAACAAACAATTAATACTAAATTATCAGATTTTTCGTCACTATCGGTGCCCCTGACCCAGCTCCCCCGCACCCCTCCCCTCCCCCCACACCACCCCTAACCCTAACCCGAACCCTATCCCTAACCCCTCCCCCACCAGCCCTCCCCCCCTCCCCAAGCCCCCCTCACCCCCCTGCTCCCCTCCCCCACCAACCACCCCTAACCCGAACCCTTACCATAACCCTCCCCTCCCCTCCTCCCCCAACCTACCCCCGTCCTCACCCCCTAGCCGCCCTCACCTGTCACGCCCCGATTCCATCGAATCGATAGTCGTGACATAATGGTATCAGAGCACGGCTTTACATCCTTTGGCCTCGCGTCTAGAGTTTCAAACCATTGACCACGCAACGATGAGATAAGTTGTTCCATACAATGAGTTCGTAATAATTTGAGACTGATGCGTTGCCTTCGTATCGCAGAAGTGGCAGAACCCACGGCCGAGCAAGAACAGAGCGCTTCCAGTGGCTCTAGTAGCTCGCATCGTCCGCAGGTCGGACCTTCTAACGATACTATCGAAAGGATGCTGCGCATGATGGAGGCACAGCGGAACCAGTCCGAGAACCGACATCAACGAGTAGAGGAACGACAGGCCCAGTTCGAAGCTCGCTTCGACGCGCACATCAAACTTCAACAAAAGCAGATGGATACCCTGCAGCAGATCGTCCAGACGTTTGCGGCCAACGGAAATTCTGCGACGGCACCTACCGTTACCGTACCTGCTACCACCGTGCCGGCGATTCCACCCATTGAAGTCGATACGGCGGAGCCCGAGCTTCAACCAGCGGCACCAAAGAAGTACAACTTCGAAGTGTCAGAATTCAAGAAGGCGTGTCGTACCTCTTTCAGCGGCACCGAGGGTCCTTCCATTGCGATCGACTGGCTGGAAGAGTTAGAAGACCACTTCGAGCTCCTCGGCATCGAAGACTCAAAGCAAGTCGCCTGCGCACAACTTCAACTACGGTTGAACGCGCACGACTGGTGGGCCGTGCGCAAGCGAGCGATTCGACCGGACCACACTACCGCGCCAATATCTTGGGCTACGTTCCGCAAGGCCTTCGAACTTGAGTACCTTCCGTCTGCCATTCGCCAAGCAAAAGAAAACAAATTCATGTCATTGAAGCAGGGGAGCAGGACCGTACAGCAGTACGCCGCAGAGTTCAACAAATTGTCCAAGTTTGCTGGTGCGTTTCTGCCTACTGAAGAGTGCCGTGTGCGACGGTTCGAAGTGGGACTGCGACAATCTATTGGTGCGCATGTCGGCGTCCTGGAGTACAAGACCACGGGCGAGGCTCTGAATCACGCACTCCATCTTGAGAACCTGCATCCTTCCAGTGCTGACGACGTTGTGCGCAACTCCAATCACAAACGTCCTAGCCATATGGGAGACAACAACGACGCGTCAAAGCGTCCAAATAACGGCAGCTACAGGGGTGAGAAAACGATACCTAAGTGCACCAATTGCGGAAAACTTGGACACCGTGAAGCCCACTGCTGGCACCACAACGTTGAATGTTTCGCTTGCGGACAGAGGGGTCATGCGGCTCCAAATTGTCCAAGCTTTCGTCAGACTCGTAACGCCCTGCCACAACAAAACCGACAAGAGAATCGAGGACAGGCACCTCGACCTCCTCCGCCCACTCAACCCGCACCGCAAAATGGCCGAGACCGTCGCCCCAACACTTAGGGCCACGTCTATGCCATGACTCGAGACGAGGCAATGGAATCAGACACCGTAGTGACAGGTATACTAAAATTCAATAATGTGCCTGCTCGTGTGTTATTTGATTCAGGTGCTTCACATAGTTTCATATCGGTGGACTTTGTCGCCGAGCACAAATTTTCGTTAGTATCATTAGACCTCGACCTTAGCGTGAGTACACCTTCGGGCACACCAATACTCACTAATTCAGCCTGCACCGACGGGATTATCTGTATCGACGGTCAAAAGATTGGTCTGGACGTGATGGTCCTAGACATGAAGGACTTCGATATCATTCTTGGGATGGATTGGCTTGGGCCGTGCAACGCAACCATAGACTACGCCGGAAAGAAGGTCACCTTCCGCATACCAGGAGTGCCTGAATTCTACTTTTCGTGTGGTGAGGCATCGTCGACCTGCATGTTGATCTCGGCAATCTCTGCTCGGAGGATGCAGCATTCTGGGTGCGAAGGCTACTTGGCGTCCGTCCGAGACATGCGACAGGAGGGTGCAAACGTAGGTCAGACCGACGTTGTGGCAGAATTCCCCGATGTGTTCCCGGACGAGCTACCCGGCATGCCCCCCGACCGAGAGATCGAGTTCAGCATCGATACATTCCCCGATACTCGACCGATTTCAGAGGCCCCGTACAGAATGGCCCCCGCTGAGCTGAAGGAACTCAAGGTCCAGCT
Organism: Iris pallida; assembly: GCA_029216955.1. Lineage (NCBI taxonomy): Eukaryota > Viridiplantae > Streptophyta > Magnoliopsida > Asparagales > Iridaceae > Iris > Iris pallida. The sequence continues at coordinate 2,673,870 of JANAVB010024994.1, forward strand.
ACAAGAATTACTCGATAAAGGGTTTATTTGGCCTAGTGTTTCACCGTGGGGAGCGCCCGTATTGTTCGTAAAGAAGAAGGATGGGTCCATGCGTCTGTGCGTCGATTACCGAGAGCTTAACAAGGCCACCATCCGGAACAAGTATCCTTTGCCCCGCATAGACGACTTATTCGATCAACTACAAGGCGCCTCAGTATTTTCGAAGATTGATCTCCGCTCGGGCTATCATCAACTCAAGATCAAGTCGGACGACGTGCAAAAGTCAGCCTTTCGCACTCGGTACGGCCACTACGAGTTCCTGGTGATGCCATTCGGCCTGACGAATGCCCCTGCCGCCTTTATGGACCTAATGAATCGGGTGTTTCGACCCTTCCTTGATAAATTTGTGGTAGTCTTTATTGGCGACATTCTTGTCTACTCGAAAGACAGGGCGCAGCATGCAGAACATCTGCGGACCGTGCTCCAGACACTTCGAGAGAACCAGCTATATGCGAAGCGGAGTAAGTGCGAATTTTGGCTCAGCAGTGTATCCTTCCTTGGTCACATCATTTCGTCCGAAGGCATTGCAGTCGACCCGAAGAAAGTGGAAGCCGTTGCTGATTGGAAGAGGCCTGCGTCTGCTAGCGAGATTAGAAGCTTTCTTGGTTTGGCAGGATACTATCGACGCTTCGTGAAAGACTTTGCAAAGATTGCATCGCCACTGACTCGCCTCACTCAAAAGAGAGTCGCGTATGAGTGGTCGGATGACTGTGAAGCTTCATTCCAGGAGCTAAAACAACGGCTGATTTCGGCACCCATACTCGCACTTCCGGATGGGCCAGAGGGTTTTCAGATATTCAGCGATGCTTCAGGCCAGGGCTTGGGATGTGTGCTCATGCAGCGGAACAAGGTGATATCCTTCGCCTCCAGACAGTTGAAGCCGCACGAGAAGAACTATCCTACGCACGACTTGGAGTTAGCGGCGATTGTGTTCGCGTTGAAATTGTGGCGTCACTATCTATATGGCGTGGCGTGCGCAATCTATACCGACCATAAGAGCCTCAAGTATCTCTTCACTCAGAAGGAACTGAACTTACGACAGCGGCGCTGGCTCGAACTAATCAAGGACTATGACTTGACGACCGACTACACTCCGGGCAAGGAAAATGTGGTGGCGGACGCTTTGAGTCGAAAATACCTTGCCTTGCTATCCATCGACCGCAGACTACTACAAGATCTCGAAGAAATGGGCATCGATCTCCGGGTTCGATTCAGGGATATACGGTTGGCGCAGCTGCAGTTAGAGCCGAGTTTGCTGGAAAAGATCATGGCCGCTCAGAAGGATGATCCGTACCTGAAGAGAATGCGCGAGCGAATTTCAACAGGTTGTGTGACCGACTTTGCGGAAGACAAGACCGGCGCGCTGCGATTGAATGGCCGACTATGTGTTCCGGATGATTCTGAACTACGAAAGGAGATTATGTCGGAGGCGCATCACGCGAAATATACCTTGCATCCAGGTAGTACCAAGATGTACAAGGACCTCCGTACGACTTTCTGGTGGCACGGGATGAAGAGAGATGTGGCGCTCTTCGTGTTACAATGCATGGCCTGTCAGCAGGTGAAAGCTGAGCATCAGCGACCGGGCAGGGAGATGCAGAACCTTGCCATTCCAGAGTGGAAATGGGATCACGTCACGATAGACTTTATTGTTGGCCTGCCGAAGACACCACGGGGGAGCGACGCCATCTGGGTCATCGTCGATCGATTAACCAAGTCGGCGCACTTCATTGCCATTAAAGTTACTTGGAGCGTTGATCGGCTGGCGCAGATTTATCTTGACGAGATCGTACGACTGCACGGAGTTCCAGTATCCATCGTCTCTGATCGGGATTCACGGTTCATGTCGCGATTCTGGAGTAGCCTTCAGTCGGCACTGGGTACCAAGTTGCAGTTCAGTTCAGCTTACCATCCACAGACCGACGGCCAAACGGAGCGCATTAATCAGATTCTCGAAGACATGCTACGGCTCTGCGCAATCGACTTCAAATCAAGCTGGGACGTCCACTTACCGTTGGCGGAATTTGCATATAATAATAACTACCAGTCCAGCATCCAAATGGTGCCGTATGAAGCCTTGTACGGTCGGAAGTGCAGATCGCCCATTTGCTGGGATGAAGTCGGGGAACGGCAGATACTCGGCCCGGAGCTGGTAGAGCAGACGGTACAGAAAGTCAAGCTAATTCGGGAAAGACTAAAGATTGCACAGAGTCGGCAGAAGAGCTATGCCGACACCCATCGAAGACCGCTTGAGTTCTGTGTAGGCGATCACGTGTTCCTGAAGGTGTCGCCCATGCGTGGAGTTACTCGGTTCGGCGTGAAGGGAAAGCTGAGTCTGAGATTCGTTGGGCCGTTCGAAATACTCGAGCGGGTCGCCCCCGTAGCCTATAAGATTGCCCTACCACCGACGCTTGAAGGTGTACACAATGTCTTCCACGTCTCCCAACTGCGGAAGTACGTGCACGACCCTAGCCACGTGGTGGATTTTGGCCAGCTAGAGCTGAAGTCTGACTTATCCTACGTCGAAGCACCAGTTCAAATTTTAGAACGCAAGGATAAGCTACTTCGAAATCGGGCGATCCCTCTCGTCCGCGTACTCTGGAGGAACCATGCGGCAGAGGAGTCGACATGGGAACTCGAGTCAGAGATGAGGGAAAAGTTCCCTTCATTATTTTCATAAAGGTAGGTTCTATTCTTAAGTTTCGAGGATGAAACTTTTTCTTAGTTGGTTATGGTGTAGTGCCCCGTCCCTACATCGTACCCCGTACTCTGTCCACGGGGTGCGCGAGAAAGGAACACTGTCGCTATCGATTCGGCCGGGACTGATAGGTCGGGATCGACCGAGTCGATCGAACGGGAACGGTTGAATTAAGATCCATTCCTCGTTATGGAATGTCTTCTTCGGAACCAAGTCCCATATTCAGCGGGTTGCGCCTCGAGGATTGACTCTGCGGCTGAGTCGGGAGAGACCTCCCGTTGCTCTGCTTTTCACGCCGCTTGCGTTGGTTTTGGCTTTGTTTTCTGAATGCGTTTCGTGAATGTTTTCGATGGTTTTCATGGCTTGCATTTCGAACTCGCATTTTCTATCGAACTCCTTGAATAATGCAGTGTTCTAATCGGTTGCTTGTGCGATTTCAGGTAATCGCGTAGGCGACGTCTAGCGCAACCAGCAAGTTCATTCGCCGAAGAAAACTCAAGGTGAGTGGCTGACCCTTCTCTTCTCGACCCCCTTCTTAGGCAAAGTCGATAGTGTTGTTGCGAATAAAAAGATAAATGCTAGTGCACGAACACGAATGAATGAGCAAGTTCTCAAAAAGAAAGAGTAGGCTATATCTTAACAACTAAAAACATGTCTTTGTACGGTCATGGACAACTTGTCGACAAGGTGAGCATTTTCTCCGTACGGCAACCCGAGGCCACGGGACCGTTGCGGGCATATGGAAACAAATAATTAGCTGTGCTGGGCACGGGTTATGCGAGGACTTGCAGCGGGGCTCGCTACTCACGCTGAAAGGACCCCGTCTAACAAAAGCTAGAGGAGTCCACAATGGCTCTGGGAGTCAGTGACCAACACATGAAATATTGCACTTGGTATGGAAATGATAACAATTGACAGGGAAGAACATGGTAAGTTTCATAAGGCGCGGCACGGCCGTCGTCGGTAAGTTTCAACGAAAATTTCACTATGCTTGTCATTACTTGTTTGTAATCCATTAGGATGGTTAGAAACATTCATACTCTAAGTCATATAAACTCTTCAACCAAATGAGAGCTTGGAACTTAAATAGTCACGCACCAGTACAAAGTGTAATATACTGATCCTCGCTCTCCACGCAGGTACCCCGAACCACGAAGGGCGTGCCAACTAGAGATCAAGGCGGCGTGAACTCTTTTGAAGCCTCGTCCGTGTGAAGGCTTGTTTTTTGGATTTCCTTTTGAAGAAGACCCGCACATCAGTCCAAAGAAAATGACGACTTGACTTCCTGCCATAGCAGGTGGAAATATGTATTGGGTTTTTGCTTGTATAAAAGGGTGTAATGTATGGAACGACTATCTCATCGGCGTTTATTTTTGTAAGTCGAAGTCATGTTGTAGCCCGCGCGGCAATGATTGTAAAAAGAAGTCTATGTAAAGTTCATATTATCAATGAAAAGTCTATCTCCATTTCAAATGTGTTATTCAATTTCTCTGTGTACTCTAATTTGATGTTGTGTTTCGGATAACCTTATAATTATGCCTTGTGCGAACGCAACTTAGGTTCGCACGGTATCACGCCCGGGGGACGACTATCGATTCGATGGAATCGGGGCGTGACATCACCCCCCCCGCCCCTCCTCCCCACACACCCACCCTTAACCCGAACCCTAACCCTCCCCTCCCCCCAACCCCCTCCTCACCTCCCTGCCCTATCCCCCAGCCACCCCCAACCATTCCTCCCCCCAACCACCGGCACCCCCCTGCCCCTCCCCCCGAGCCACCAGCACCCGCCCCAACACCAACACAAAAAATAGAGAGATAGAGAGTCACGTACCGGAGGAGAGTCGTCGGAGAGTGAGAGTCGCCGGAGAAAGTGAGAGCGCCGGAGACAGTGAGAGTGGGAGCGCCGGAGGGAGAGAGTGAGATAGTAAAATGGATGGGGGAAATAAATGGGAGGAAATTTAATTTAATTAGAATTTAGCGACATCTTTACGAACGTCGCTAAATTAGTCGCTATTAGCGACGTCATAGCGACGTTTTGCGACGGCTAACTCATATAACTAATATACGTCGTTGTCACGTCGCTATTTGCGTCGCTAGTAGCGACGGTTAGCGACGTTTCAGTTATACGTCGCTAATGTCAGCAATTTAGCGACGTTATGTGAACGTCGCTAAATTTACGTCGCCAATTAAGCAGATTTTAGTAGTGTATGAGTGATGATTTTCAGGCAGGCATGGAAGTATTTCTTAACTATGACATGAGCAAAGCTCAGTACATTGACGGTAACAAAATCAAGTGTCCATGTCGTAATTGTCGCAATAGACGTTACGAAGAAGTGGTGGCTGTGAGAGATCATTTGACCCGTAAGGGTTTCGTACGTAATTACGGCATGTGGTCATCGCAAGATGAACTATATGCGGAAAGACATGTTGCGAATGCTGCTACTTATGCTTTTGATGATAATGCTGCAACGAATTTTGTCATCGAAGACGACGAATGCTCTGTTGATTATGGAGACCTGCAGAACCTTGTACGAGATATGGTGTACGATACGGCATGGCCTAATTTTGATCCGGAGGATCCTAATCCCGAGGCGAAGGAGTTCTATGATATGTTTCAGGATGAAGAAACTCCTCTATATCCTGGTTGTGAGACTCATTTCGTACTGTCAGTGACGATGCGATTGTTGAACATAAAGTTTGATTTTAACTTGCCACAAGCTTGCTATGATCAGATTATATAACTAATCAAGGAGGTGTTACCGAAGGAATCAAAAGAGCTTCCAAAAAACTTCTACAAGTCAAAGATGATGGTCCGACAACTGGGACTGGGGTACGAGAAGATAGATTGTTGTCGCAACGGATGCATGTTGTACTACAAGGAGAACGAGGACATAGAAAGTTGCAGCTTCTGTAATACGGATCATTACAAGCCAGCCAGGAAAAAAGGAAGGTCAACTAGAAAACGATGTCTTTACAAGTATATGCATTACTTGTCGATCACGAAGCGCTTGCTGAGGATGTATATGTCTCAGAATACAGCAGAACACATGACGTGGAACAACGAATAATGCACAAAGGACGATGGAGAATTGTTATATCCTTCGGATGGAGAGGCATGGAAATATTTTGATTTGCGTCATCCAGATTTTGCTGTAAAGCCTAGAAATGTACGTCTGGCGCTATGTTCTGATGGCTTCGCCCCTTTTGGGAAGTCGGGATCTCAATACTCCTGCTGGCCGGTCATTCTTACCCCTTACAATCTGCCACCATGGATGTGTATGAAGACTCCTTATATGTTCTTGACAACTATCATACCGGGTCCCAAAAATTCGATGAAGAACATCGATATATATTTACAGCCATTGGTGGATGAGCTGAAACAGCTGTGGGAGATCGGCGTCGCGACCTATGATATTTCCAGGAAACAAAACTTTCAGATGAGAGCTTCACTGATGTAGACAATCAATGATTTTCCCGCATACGGTATGCTATCGAGATGGAGTACTCACGGCACCATATCTTGTCTGATATGTATGGAAAATAGTAAGGCATTCTGCCTTAAGCATGGAGGAAAAACTTCTTTCTTTGACTATCACCGTCAATTTTTGCCGGCGAGTCATCCTTGGAGAAAGAACAAGGACGCGTTCAGAGCTGGAAAACAAGAATTTACTCATCCGCCTGCCAGATTGTCGGGATACGATATTTGGAAAGATATAAAGGACTTGCCTACTGTAATGGAAGATCTATCGAAAAATCGTGTCGATGGGTTCGGACAAAGCCATAACTGGACCAAACGGAGTATCTTCTGGGACTTGCCTTATTGGAAAGATAATCTTATAAGGCATAATCCTGATGTTATGCATATCGAAAAAATGTGTTCGATAATGTCTTCAATACCGTCATGGATATAAAAGGAAAGACGAAGGACAATCCAAAAGCAAAACAAGACATTGCCGAGATATGCAAGCGTCCTTATCTGAACTTGATACAAAGGGGAGCTGGTAGACAATTAACTAAGCCGACAGCACAATACACATTAATCAAGGAAGATAGATTAATAATCTGCAAGTGGGTATCTACTTTAAGATTTTCCGACGGCTATGTGTCGAATTTGTATAGATGCGTTGATCTCAATGAACGCAAGCTAACGGGAATGAAGAGTCACGAGTGCCACGTGTTTATGGAAAGATTACTGCCCATTGCTTTGAAAGAGTTGTTGCCTTCTGTTGTATGGGTTCCGTTGGCCGAACTATCTACATTCTTCAGGGATATTTGTTCAACTAAGTTGACAGTGCAACACATGGCTGAACTGAGGAGAATATTATCTTAACAATTTGCAAGTTGGAGAAAATATTTCCTCCGGGCTTCTTCGACAGCATGGAGCATCTACCGATTCATGTAGCATACGAAGCCCGTGTCAGTTTATCTGTTCATTATCGATGGATGTACCCATTTGAAAGGTACATAAAAATCGATATAATTTAAGTTGAATTTCAGTAGGTTTTAAAATTCATTCTTAATTCTTAAGATAATTTGTCTCTCTAGATACCTACACCATCTAAAAAAGAAAGTTGGCAACAAGGCTCATATATAGGCTTCGATATACGAAGCATATCTTATCGAGGAGGTGTCAAACTTCTGCTCCATTTATTTCGATACTCATGTTAAGACAAATCGAAATAGACCTCAAAGGAATGACGAGGACGTTAAGGATGGAGGTATATTCAATGTAAGGGACAAGCCTGTTGGGGCTAGTAAAAAATGATGGTTGACTGACGATGAGTATGATGCCGCTCATCGATGTGTCTTATTAAACTATGACATACAAGAAGTGAGAGATTTGGAGAAGTAAGTCAGTACACTTGCACTCGTTATAATCAATAATTTGATGAAGTAAGTGACTACACTTATTCTTATTCTCTCTAACAATGTATTTAGAGATGAATTCAAAATGAGGACACCCGATATTACTGATGAGGGACTTCAAAGAGAGGTTGATTGTACATTTCTGTCCTGGTTTTGCAAATACGTAAGTAACTGAGATAATATGTTATGCGACTACCATTAAAATATAGGCATCTAAAATATTTATATTATAAATATTTGTTTACAGGTTTTATTGCCTGAAACAACACTCACAAATGATAGTGTTCGTTATCTGGCATTATTAGGACCGAAAAAGCAAGCAAAGACTTGGCCAGGCTATGTCGTTAATGACTTCAGGTGTAAGGTAACTCAGAATGCTATAAATGTCGAATTTATCAATGACGACATCAGTACCAAGGATTCCGATGTTTGCATAAGAGGCACCATCTATGACGACGAGCCGGACTTTGACTATTATGGAGTGCTTCAGGATATTGTAGATTTACAATATACTGGCCCATATGATATGTATATTGTGTCACGTCCCAGAGCCAGAATACTGGAGAGCGGGGGAATGACTCAGCCAGCTACGTATTACGGGTAGATGAATACCGTATAATATGATCAATGCTGTCTACAAGACAAGGGGGCGCATACTACATGAAAGTATCACTATGGTCACTTCGCATCTATTGTCTCAATCATTCAAACAAGAAAAAGTAAATAGAGAACATGTGAGATAAAGCAGTAAGGCGTCCCAAACGCTTATTCAAAATATTCTTGACATCTGGCTTTAAAAACATAGCCAGATGATGTAGCAAGGTATACAAAATGTTTTATCAGCTGCAGTCTGACTTAGTTACAATTATGTAAAAGTAATTACAAGACAATCCGACTAACATGTCGGTGCTAAACGGCAAAGCATAAAGTAAGTAAAAAAACGAGCGGGAAAGTAAGGAACCCACTCGAGTCCTCCTGCGATCATCCCTCTAGTATTGACCATCTTGGAGGTGGAAATAAGCTGAGTCCTCGGGGACCGGCTCTAAATCTGGCAATACAAAACCAGAGAGGTTAGACCTCTAATAGCAAGTACCACAAGGAAGCACGATATGATGAATTAGAACCAGTAATAAGAGAATATGATATATAGATCTCTGCTTGCTACTGGGATTCACATAACATCACGACACTTCAAACCAACTTTTCAACCAAACAAGGACAGAAGTTGGCCCGTCATGTCCTGACATTCTGATCTTCTCAGTTAGTTAACAGAGTAGGTATAGTACACATACAAGTCAACTTAAACGGCCATGCAACTACTACGGCTTGCTACTGTGAGTTCTAAGCTATCCTGGAATTATGCAATAGGGATTCCTCAGTTCTTACTATGTGCAAGCAAGACTAGTCTACCCAGTCAATCAATTGCGCCAATCATGAATTAGACGAGTCCCAACGGGACTTCCGTCATCAATATACAATAAATAATATAAGCAGATACCGCTCCCTGCCCGTGTGGCAGATTTGCAGTATCTGTGGAAACCAGCTGGCCTGTCGGGCACTAATAGTCCCAAAGAGGGCTGCCATGTAAGAACTCGGAAATCCATTCCCTCCATACAATCATTATTTTATTTAACTTAGTAGCCTCTATGTTAAGTGAAATCCTATGCCGTGGATCATGGTCATACAGAATGAGTACTTCCGTATAAAGTACGATATGTCCAACTCCACAATGATACCCATACGGTTATGTTGTAGGTCTTACATAGCGTAATGCAACAATCAAAACTAACCACGGAATAATCATACCTTGACCATAAAGTACACATGCTGCTTTTGTAAAGTAAATAAATTGAAGCCTGCACGTGCCTGTATGCCAATATTTGGGATCGGCCAATCGATTGCAATAGTTCATAATTAATATGAACGTGTCTTATTCATTCAATTCAATAAGACGACTTGCCAGTCTCTTAATTCCCACTAGGAACGCATGATCAACTATTAATCAAGCTAACAATCAATGTTAAGTAATGCCAAGATAGCAATCAATGTTAATTAATGCCAAATTTAGGACAGAATCAGCCAAAAAGCATTATGGGCTAGAGTTCATGCGACCGGAAAATTATTGGTTTATGCGGCTGGGATTCAAGCACATACGACGGTAATAGTGAAATCTCATACGGCTGGAATAGCATGCGCCTATGCGGCTACGGGTAACTAAGTCCATGCGGCTGGGATAATCAATCGCCATGCGGCTCAGAATTTAGGCTCATGCGGCTGGAAAGGACAAATCACATACGGCCGAAATGACAAAGCCTATGCGGCTAGAAATAATAGATCACATGTGGCTGAAAAATGACTAGCTGCATAAGGCTGTGATATGACAAGCCTATATGCGGCTGAGAATGCCATGCCTTATGCGGCTGAGAATGATAGAAGTTCATGCGGCTCGAAAAGATGGAAGTTCATGCGGCTGCGGGACTAAATACATATGCGGCAAGCAAGCTCATGCGGCCAAGACTGTTAAGGCTTATGCAGCAACACGCCATACGGCTGAGCTATGCGGCATGCGGCCGAAGGAAAAGTTAAAGCAAGGTTCATGCGGCTGAGAGTTGCCAAGGCTATGCGGCTAAGAAAAGATTCATCTCATGCTGCTAGGAAATAAATTCTTATGCGGCTGGGAAAGATCAATGCGGTCATGAAATTCCATGCGGCTGGAAAAATACATGCGGCCAGGATGCTCATGCGGTCAAAATCTTCATGCGGCCAGAATGCTCATGCGGCCAGAATGCTCATGCGGCTAAGCTGCGGTAAGGAGCCATGCGGTCAAAACTGTTCTTCTTCTCCGAATTTTCGAGAACAGAACCATGGAAGCCATTGTTTCCAAGCTCTCTAAATTCTTTATTCCAAGCCCAAATCTGGACTTCCATAGGTCAAAATAGGGTAGAACGAAATTTTCTACAACATGGAACCATCAAAACTTGAAAAATAACAAAGTTACTAGACCAAAACCCAAGAAATCCGAAAATACATTAAACTTAGATCTACATGAAATGAGCCATAGAAGTTGAAAATGTTAAATACTAAAGAGACTTAGGATCAAGTAAGGAATATGATGGAACAATAATAATGGGGTTCCATTATGAAGCAAGTTGGCACTTGCCTGCGACTGAATAGGTAGGGGAGAGTTATGGAGGATGAAGAAGAAGAGTAATGGAGAAGGAGTAAATGAAGAGAGAGAAAGGGTTTGGGGCTTTAAATGAAGAGGAGGTAGGTAGAGAATTGGTCGGGTTCATGATGAACCACCAGAGTTAAACCAAATCAGGCCGAACCCAAAAGCAAAGCAGAAAGTAAAATACTGAAAGTAAAATGCAGAAAAATAATAATTAACGTAAAATTAAAGGAATTTAAATACAGAACAATATATGATAAATATTAAATAAATATATATTAAAGTAGTACATGTATTAAAATACGTATTCTGGGAACGAGAAGTGACATCTCTACCCTCCTTAGAAAAATTTTGTCCTCGGAATTTCAAATCCAAGCAGGATAGAAACATCAGAGCTAACTATTCTAAGTACAAGGAATTTGAGCAAGCAATCATTCTACCATGTTAAATAGCAAATAACATATCTATATTTAACAATCTATGATATCAAGTAGTCCTATCCATAGGGTAACAAGTCTGAGGAGTTAAGACAATCAAGGTATACAGAAAGAGATATACCTTGTGAGTCAAACAGGTGCGGATACCGTGATCGGATATCATCCTCACGTTCCCACATTGACTCCCCTAAAGAGTGATGATCCCAAGCAACCCGGATAAGACTAATTATTCGGTTCTTGAGTATCTTCTCTCTTCGGTCCAAAATAGACACAGGCTGTTCCTCGTAAGACAGGTTGGTACCAACAACCAGTTCCGAATGATCAAGGATATGGCTTGGGTTCGATATATACCTACGCAACTGAGATACATGGAACACATCATGTACCTCTCGTTATGAAGGTGGACGGGATAAACGATAAGCAACATCAACTATCCTATCAAGGATTGCAAATGGGCCCATGTATCGTGAACTCAACTTCCTGCGAATGCCAAATCTAATGATCCCACGAGTAGGTGAGATCCGCAAGAACACGTGGTCCCCAACAGAAAACTCTAGCGGCCTACGATGCTGGTCCACCCAATAAAGATACCGATCTTGCACAACTCGAAGTTGCTCTCTAATTTCCTTAACCACTTTAACTGTCTGAATAATCATTTCTGGGCCTAGCATCTTCCTTTTTCCGATATCATCCCATGCTAGTGGCGACCTACACTTCTTACCATATAGTGCTTCAAATGGCGCCATCTGGATACTGGCTTGATAACTGTTGTTGTATGAGAACTCGACCAAGTGCAGGTGACTCTCCCAAGATCCTCTAAAATCCAGAGTACATGCTCGCAACATATCTTCTAAAGTTTGAATTGTTCTTTCTGATTGCCCGTCCATCTGTGGATGGTAAGCCGTACTAAATCTTAACTTGGTACACAGACTATAATGTAAGCTTTTCCAGAAATGTGATATAAAGCGGGTATCTCTGTCTGACACAATACTGACAAGGACTCCATGCTGCCTGACTATCTGTTGCATATACAACTCTGCCAACTTTTCTGTAGATTTCCCTACTCTGAAAGGAAAAAAATATGCCACCTTTGTAAGCCGGTCCACTATCACCCAAATAGCATCTTTACCACTTGGCAATCTCGGTAAACTGGTCACAAAGTCCATTGTGATATGCTTCCACTTCCATTCCGGAATAGAAATTCCGGTTGCAATAATCCAGCTGGCCTCTGTTGTTCTGCCTTTACTTGCTGACATATCAAGCAACGGAAAATGAATCTAGCTATCTTCCTCTTCATTTCGTTCCACCAGAAGTGCTGCTTGATATCATGGTACATCTTGGTCCCTCCAGGGTGTATAGAATACTGAGAATTGTGAGCTTCTATCATAATCTCCTGTCTGATATCTCCACTAGACACATATAGACGTGATCCAAATCTAAATGTACCATCTTCATGAATCTTTATCTCCTTCCTGAGCCCTGACTCACATTCTGTCCTGAGCTTCTGAATCCTTGGGTCCTGTGCCTGAGCTGCCTTGATCCTGTCTACCAAGTCGGATTGAACTTGTAGACTTGCTAGATTCCCTACATCTCTAGGAAGTATAACTTCGATGCCCATCTTCTGAAGGTCTTCTAAGATATATTTTTGTATTGTCAACATAAATGCGCCGCCTCTCCTGCTAAGAGTGTCCGCTACCACATTAGCCTTGCCTGGATGATACTGAAGCTCCACGTCGTAATCCTTGATCAACTCCAACCATCTTCTCTGTCTCATGTTCAGTTCCTTCTGAGTAAATATGTACTTCAGACTTTTATGGTCTGTGTACATGTCCACTCGATCACCGTATAAGTAATGCCTCCATAGCTTCAAAGCAAATACTGCTGCTGCCAACTCCAAGTCATGAGTTGGATAATTCTTCTCGTGGTCCCGATGTTGCCTAGATGTATATGCTATCACCTTCCCATGTTGCATGAGGACGCATCCAAGTCCTTTACCTGATGCATCATAATATACAGTAAAACCTCCGAGTCCAACTGGCAATGTAAGAATAGGCACTGATATCAACTTCTGCTTCAAAGTCTCAAATAATGTCTGGCATTTTATCGACCAGACGAATGGTACATCCTTCCGTGTCAAGCGGGTCATGGGTACAGAAAGTCTTGCAAAGTCTGATACGAACCTTCTATAATATCCTGCCAATCCCAAGAAATCTGTACATCAGCTACGGTCTTTGGTACTGGCCAACTTTCTACTGCTTCTACCTTCTTGTGATCCACTGCTACTCCGGCTCCTGATATGATGTGTCCCAAAAATGAAATATGATCTTTCCAGAACTCATACTTTCTGGGCTTGGCATACAACTGGTTCTCTCTCAGAACTTGTAACACTTTTCTGAGGTGGTCTTCATACTCCTCTTCACTGCCAGAGTATACGAGAATGTCGTCAAGAAACACAACGACAAACTGATCCAAGTATGGCATAAAGATGCGATTCATCAAATCCATAAATATTGTTGGAGCATTGGTCAAACCAAATGGCATTACCAAGAATTCATAATGCCCATACTTCGACCTGAATGCTGTCTTGGGAATATCCTCCTTCCGAACCCTCACTTGATGATACCCTGAACAAAGATCTATCTTGGAGAAAACTCTAGCCCTGCTCAACTGATCAAACAAGTCGTCGATCCTGGGTAGTGGGTACTTTTTCTTCACTGTTGCCGCGTTAAGCTTTCTGTAGTCGATGCACAATCTGGATGACCTATCCTTCTTCCCTACCAGTACCACTGGTGCTGCCCATGGTGATGTGCTAGCTTGGATGAATTTCTTCTCCTTCAGTTCCTCTATGTGCTGATATACCTTGGCCTGCTCTGAATCTGTCATTCTGTAAACCCGATCTGATATCGGTTTAGTCCCAGGTGTCAATTCTATACTGAACTCAATATCTCTAACCAGTGGTAGACCTGGAATTTCTTCGGGAAATACGTCTAGAAACTCTTCAACTACCTTCGAAACTAGAACTTCTTCCATTGCCGTTACTACTCCCTGCTCTTGTTGAGTTTCCACTGATCTGACTAAGGTGAACCGCTTCATGCCTGGAATATCAAAAGATACACTCCTTCTATGATAATCTATTGTTTCATGACTGTCTTTCAGCCAGTCCATGCCTAAGATAACGTCGAAATTTCCAACAGGAAATTCTATCAACCTGGCGGATAAAGAATGCCGACAAACTACAATGCTACACGCTAGAATAATCCTACTAACTCCTACGAGCCCATTACCAGTGAGTATATTCAACCTCCCTGGCAATGCCTCGAACTCCATTCCTAGCCGTGTTGCAAATTATGCAGATATAAATGAGTGTGATGCTCCCGAATCAAACAATACTACTGTGGGATAGGAGGCGACGAGAATGTTACCTGCCACAACATCTCCCGATGCCAATGCCTCTTCCAACACAGATTGAATGCCTGTCCTCGACCTCCTTGTTGGTTCCCATACCGCGGCCTAGCCTGCTGCTGCTGCTGGCCCCTACCTTGGTGATGCTGGGGTGGTATGTACTGTTGCTGCATGGACGATCCCTGCTGTCGAAACATCTGAGCCTGTGTCATAAATGGGTGATGTGCCAACGGTCTTACTGCCACCGCTGGTCCTCGATACTGGCCTACTCCTGGTGCTGGCAGAGCAGAAAATTGCTGCACTGGTCCTCCTGACCTCGAATTCATAGGACAGGTGGTAACCCGATGATCTAGACTTCCACATATCAAACACTGCCCGTTCAATGTACGACACACATCTCTAGTGTGCCCTACCTTCCCATAATAAGTACAGCCCGCTGGGGGTTGCTGGTTCTTCTTTTGTTGCTGTTGCTGCTGTCTTGCTGGTGGTGCTGGCCCTCGCATTGCCATATCGTGAATGCGAACGCCAAGGGACGGTTCTGTTGTTCGGGGTGCTACTCCCCCTCCTCATTCAATCTGACTGTGGGGTCTCTTCTGCCCTTCAGTCCTTTTCGTGATCCTCTGAATGGTGATCTCATGCCTTCGGGTTGCCGTCAATACCTCATCGGAAGTCTGGTAGTTGTGCCCTTCTATCAATTGCAAGAGCTTAAGATGAAACCCTTGCTGAAATCTTATAGCCCTCTGGCTCTCTGTTGCTACTATCTCTGGGACGAACCTACTCAATCTGCAGAACTCTGCTGCATAAGCATCTACCGTCTTGCCGGCCTGCTTGAGGTTGATAAACTTCTGTTGTAGCTCAAATTGTGCCACAACTCCATAGTACGTCATCTTAAATCTTGCAGTAAAATCATCCCATGCAACAGGACGTCTGATGCCCACTTCCTCTGATTTCCACCAATCACGTACGAGATCCTGAAGTAACAACTTCACATGATCCACACGTTCTTTCGCCGGCACCTTAGCTGTCGTCAGAATAGCCTCAATATCCTTAAGCCATGCAACTGCTGAGATGGCATCTTTCGTGCCCATAAAATGGCGGGGTTGTACTTGCAAAATCTGGTTGATGCTCCTGAATCTGTCCTCGCCCCTCTTTCCAAAGCCGTCTGCAATCCTTGGTTGAGTAGTACATTCTGCTCTTGCAACTGAACGTGTATACGCTGCTGGGCTAACATCTGCTGTTGCTGAGTAGCCATCATCCCTCTCATGATCTCCAGAAGGGTCGGTGTGTCCACTTCCACAGGGATAGGTGGATCTATTGGTGGTGTTGGAACCTCCGGATATTGCGGTCCAGCTGCTGGTTCCACTATCACTTCTTCTTGGATAGCCTCTTGAGGTAGTACTGGCCTTTGTTGCTGACCAACATGGTTATATTGCCCTTTTTGTTGCTGTCCAGTTCTGACGGATGCAGACGAGGTGCCCCTATGGAAAGGGACAAGAGAACAATCAAACGATCGGACATGAATGATCAATGAAGTCAAAGGATACCGGAATGTCAAGCTAGGGTTGAGAATCAACGAATAATGAGATCAAGGTAGAATATGTGTGATTGAGACATCCTATAAATTAAAACACCCCATAAGTCTGAAATCAGACCTGCGTGGGCCACCACTAAAACCTTGTCACGCCCCAGAACCAGAATACTAGAGAGCGGAAGAATGACTCAGCCAGCTACGTATTACGGGTAGATAAATACAGTATAATACGATCAATGCTGTCTACAAGACAAGGGGGTGCATACTACATGAAAGTCTCACTATGGTCACTTCGCATCTATTGTCTCAATCATTCAAACAAGAAACAGTGAATAGAGAACATGTGAGATAAAGTAGTAAGGCGTCCTAAACGCTTAGTCAAAATATTCTTGACATCTGGCTTTACAAAATATAGCCAGATGATGTAGCAAGGTATACACAATTGTTTATCAGCTGAAGCCTGACTTTGTTACAATTATGCAAAAGTAATTACAAGACAATCCGACTAAAATTTCGGTGCCAAACGGCAAAGCATAAAGTAAGTAACAAAACGAGCGGGGAAGTAAGGAACCCACTCGAGTTCTCCTGCGATCATCCCTCTAGTATTGACCATCTTGGAGGTGGAAGTAAGCTGAGTCCTCGGGGACCGGCTCTAAATCTGGCAATGCAAAACCAGAGAGGTTAGACCTCTAATAGCAAGTACCGCAAGGAAGCACGATATGAGGAATTAGAACCAGTAATAAGAGAATATGATATATATATCTCTACTTTCTACTGGGATTCACATAACATCACGACACTTCAAACCAACTTCCCAACCAAACAAGGACATAAGTTGGCCCGTCATGTCCTGACATTATGATCTTCTCAGTTAGTTAACAGAGTAGGTATAGTACACAAACAAGTCAACTTAAACGGCCATGCAACTACTACGTCTTGCTACTGTGAGTTCGAAGTTATCCTGGAATTATGCAATAGGGATTCCTCATTTCTTACTATGTGCAAGCAAGGCTAGTCTACCCAGTCAATCAATTGCGCCAATCATGAATTAGACGAGTCCCAACGAGACTCCCGTCATCAATATACAATAAATAATATAAGCAGATACCGCTCCCTGCCCATGTGGCAGATTTGCAGTATCTGTGGAAACCAGCCGGCCTGTCGGGCACTAATAGTCCCAAAGAGGGCTGCCATGTAAGAACTCGGGAATCCATTCTCTCCATGCAATCATTATTTTATTTAACTTAGTAGTCTCTATGTTAAGTAAAATCCCATGTCGTGGATCATGGTCATTCAGAATGAGTACTTCCGTACAAAGTACGATATGCCCAACTCCACAACGATACCCATGCGGTTATGTTGTAGGTCTTACATAGCGTAATGCAACAATCAAAACTAACCACAGAATAATCATGCCTTAACCATAAAGTACATATGTTGCTTTTGTAAAGTAAATAAATTAAAGCCTGCATGTGCCTGTATACCAATATTCGGGATCGGCAAATCGATTGCAATAGTTCATAATTAATATGAACGTGTCTCATTCATTCAATTCAATAAGACAACTAGCCAGTCTCTTAGTTCCAACTAGGAACGCATGATCAATTATTAATCAAGATAACAATCAATGTTAAGTAATGCCAAAATAGCAATTAATGTTAATTAATGCCAAATTCAGGACAGAATCAGCCAAAAAGTATTATGGGCTAGAGTTCATGCGGCCGGAAAATTATTGGTTCATGCGGCTGGGATTCAAGCTCATGCGGCGGTAATAGTAAAATCTCATGCGTCTGGGATAACATGCGCCTATGCGGCTACGGGTAACTAAGTCCATACGGCTGGGATAATCAATCGCCATGCGGCTTAAAATTTAGGCTCATGCGGCTAGAAAGGACAAATCACATGCGGCCGAAATGACAAAGCATATACGGCTAGAAATGACATATCACATGCGGCTGAGAAATGACTAGCTGCATGCGGCTGTGATATGACAAGCCTATATGCGGCTGAGAATGCCATGCCTTATGCGGTTGAGAATGATAGAAGTTCATGCGGCTCGAAAAGATGGAAGTTCATGCGGCTGCGAGACTGAATGCATATGCGCATGCGACCAAGACTGTTAAGTCTTATGCGGCAACAGGCCATGCGGCTGAGCTATGTGGCATGCGGCCGAAGGAAAAGTTAAAGCAAGGTTCATGCGGCGGAGAGTTGCTAAGGCTATGCGGCTAAGAAAAGATTCATCTCATGTGGCTAGGAAATAAGTTCTTATGCGGCTGGGAAAGATCAATGCGGTAAATTCATGCGACTGGAAAAATACATGCTGCCAGGATTCTCATGCGGCCAAAATCTTCATGCGGCCAGAATGCTCATGCGGCAAGGAGCCATGCGGCCAGAACTGTTCTTCTTCTCCGAATTTCCGAGAACAGAACCATGGAAGCCATTGTTTCCAAGCTCTCTAAATCCTTCATTCCAAGCCCAAATCTAGACTTCCATAGGTCAAAATAGGGTAGAACGAAATTCTCTACAACTTGGAATCATCAAAACTTAAAAAATAACAAAGTTACTAGATCAAAACCCAAAAAATCCAAAAATGCATTAAACTTAGATCTACATGAAATGAGCCATGGAAATTAAAAATGCTAAATACTAAAGAGATTTAAGATCAAATAAGGAAGATGATGGAACAATAATACTGGGGTTCCATCATGAAGCAAGTTGGCACTTGCTTATGCAGCTGAATATATGGGAGAGAGTTATGGAGGATGAAGAAGAAGAGAAATGGAGAAGGAGTAAATGAAGAGAGAGTAAGGGTTTGGGGCTTTAAATGAAGAGGGGGTAGGTGGGGAATTGGTCGGGTTCATGATGAACTACCAGAGTTAAACCAACTCAGGCCGAACCCAAAAGCAAAGCAGAAAGTAAAATACTGAAAGTAAAATGCAAAAAAAAAATAATTAACGTGAAATTAAAAGAATTTAAATACAGAACAATACATGATAAATATTAAATAAATATATATATTAAAGTAGTACATGTATTAAAATACGTATTCTGGGAATGGGAAGTGACATATTGTGATGTTCAAATATGAGTGGTTCGATATGACACCAAATATCGGTTGGAGAATCGATAAACAATTTGGATTTGTCGACATAAATCATCGCAGGAGGTATAGAGGGTCCGATACATTTGCGATAGCAAGTCAGGCTGTTCAAGTCAACTATACAAGCTACCCAAGGCCTTGTAGAGATCGATTTGACTGGTGGGCAGTATGCAAGATTAAATCTAAAAATACATTCAACATTGGAGACCTAGCATACCAAGAGGACCAGATCGAAAAGTCTCAATACTTGGGACAACAGTCTGATACAATAGATGTTGAAGATATTGTTGAGGAAAATAGAGGGGAGGAAGAGGTTGATACACAAGACTTAGCTGTCAACCAGGGAAGAAAGAGGCGTCTTGTCCCAAATATTGAGGCAGGAGAAGAAGAAGAAGAAGAATTTGATGGGGATGAGGATACAGATGAAATCGACGATGAGGATAAGGATGACGATGAGGATGAGAATGAGGATGATGATGAAGATGAAGCCGAGGACGAGAACGAAGACAATGGCGATGATTAGGTTAAACATCGTTGTATATTAAAACACTTCCAGTTACGTGAATTCAGTTTGACCTCATAAAAACAATTACGTGAATTCATGCTTTTTTCGTTCGATTATTTACTTATTGTATGATTTTCTTTTTACAGATGGCACTCATAGTCCTTTTCGTCGCGATGACACTCGTCTCCCTGCTGGTGGTATATATATTTTAGTTTAGAATTTTATATTCATTTACACTTCTATATTGTTAATTATGTTTATGTGTTCTATTTACAGGTCATGATGGCTGGCCGTGGTCGTGCTGCTGGTGGTGGTCGTGGTGGTGGTGGTCCTGGTCGCATTCAATCTTCCCGGGATGTGACCCCATCCAGCGAACCCGACCCGGAGAGTACCCCGGGCACAGACTCATCCCGCCGTCGATCGACAACTTCATTGAGGCATGAGTCTCCATCCGCTAGCGGATCCGTTCCGCCAGCGGATCTACCAGTTTCTGCACAGTAGGCCCCGGAGTACCCCCATACTCGGTTCCATCCGGTTACTAGGGAGTACATGCACGGACCCGCAGATCCTCCGACGGCACCAGAGAGGCCGATAGGCGAGCTCCGACGAGAGCTATGGCCCGCGGGGTCCTCGTAAGTAAATTTAAGATAATTTATTAAATTTGTTTCATTTATTCAAGTTAATAATCCATTCGTTGCTTCTTTGTAGGTTTTTTTCGTTTAATGTTGCCAGTTCTCTTGGAGAAATTATCAGGGCTAACTTCCTTGGCCCCTACCTCAACTTTCGTCGGTGCCCCCAAACGTGAATTACGTCTGGCTCAATGAGTTGAGGGTATATATATATATATATATATATATATATATATATATATATATATATCTTCTGGTTAATTATTAGTTACTCTTTAATCAACCATTTTTAAATTACGTGATAATTGAATTTGTATGTTAGACGACGTTCTGGTGGCCCCCCCATCGCGAGGACGTGATCCGCAGGACCTATAGAAGCGCTGCCTCGAAGAAGATATGGGATATGATTCACGACCTTAAAATGGGGCAGACGAGGCCGAATTGGATCCGACAGGACTATTATGAGGAGCACTTGGATATGATGGATACTCCTGCATACAAGGAGAAATTGGAGAAGGCGAAGGCGAACCGACGGGCCGCGGGACTTCATACGGGGGGATCAAGGCCCCATGCAGCGGCACTTGTAGATCTGGTGAGATACCACAAATTCATTTCACTATCGAATTCGGTATTATAAATATACAGAGTTAATTAAATTCTACAGAAATTTTGTATACAGACCCAACGGGCGGTGAAGGAAGGAAAAGCGCCAAAATCGGTCCCCATGCACGATGTGTTCCAGCATACGCACAAGAGACGGAAGGACGGGAGCTTCGTCGACGATATGGCCAAGGAGACTGATGTAAGTACTTATGTTTATGAGATTTTCGTTAGAATTAAAAGTATTCTGACTATAACTTAGGTAAAATTAGGATTCACACTATAACTTAGTGAAACATAGGATTTAGATTACAACTTAGGTAAATCTTATAGTATAAACACATTCATTTGATAGATACCGTCGGCGGCTTTAAGAAAGGGTGCCTGTACAGAGTCGGCTCCCTAGGACCGTTGTACATGGCGACTCAGAGATTTCCATCGACGTCGCCTCCTCCCGCAGCCCCGACAGACGATGATGTGAGGTCACAGCTTGCGCAGCTGCACGAGACGGTGTTGTCCTTGCGGGAGCAAATTGCCACGTACTTTTCGTCTCCTTCTACTGCTGTCGGTCCGTCTGCTGCTGGTGCCGGTCCGTCTGCTACTGGTGGCGGTCCGTCGACTGCTGGTGCCGGTCCTTCTTCCGTCGATCATCTTTCTTTCAACCCTGCTGCCCCTATGGTACCGCCTCCGACTGTGACGGCACTCCTTGATCTCATGTCGCCAGAGCAGCTACGCCGACTTTCGGACAATGTCTTCGACGGATTGCCGCCATACATAGTGGAGCAGTATTATCGTCGGTAGCAGGTTGGAGTACCACCACCGGACAATCGAACTCCTTCTCCTCCTTGAAGTATTGTATTAGAATAGTTTTTAAATTTTGAATATTTGTGAGAATTTCGGATATTATAACGACGGATATTAGTTTATGATTTCTGGATAATTAGTGTGTATTTTATATTGGTTTGGGTGATGCATATTTGTGATTATATATTGGTCTATGTGATTTTTGGATAATTGGTGTGCATTATATTCGTGTGTGATTTATATTGGATTATATATTAGTCTATGTGATTGTATATTGTGATTATATATTGGTCCGAAGTTCGGATGTTGTGTGAACAGGGAAAGCTCTGTAATTTTTTTAAAAAATATCTCAGTTAGCGACGGACTGGTGACAGGTTATTGACGGATAACATTAGTTACCGACTAAATTTTGACAAAAAATTCGTCGCTAACTAGAGGATCCCCAATATTTTCCAGTTAGCGACGGATGGCCGACGGATAGCCGACAAAATATCTTACATAGCGACGACCTTTCGACGGACCATCCGTCGGCAAGGTTCTGATGGTATGAAAGGTGCACAGAACATTAGCGACGGACATGTCGTCGGTAAGCTGTCGGTCTTTCGTCGGCTTACATTTGGCGACGAAAATTCCGTCGCCATGTGTAGCGGCTAGTTTGCGACGGATTGGCGACTAACTCTGACGGATTAGCAACGGATTATCTGTCGCCATGGTTCTGGGAAGGTCAAGCATATCCAGAACCGGGTCGACGGATTATCCGTCACCAGTCCGTCGCTAAGCCGTCACGAGTTAGCGACGAAAAGCGACAGAATAGCGACGGACCGATACCCTCTGATACACAGTAACGACGGTTTACCGATGGACTGTCCGTCGGTAAGTGTCTTTATAATTCAATACCTGATACTTGAATTCGACGAAAGAACGTCGGTAAGTTGTCGCTAATGCAACGAATACGGACGACGGGAAGCCGTCGCTATTCCGTCGAGTTACGACTACCTAGCGACGGATTGTTTTTAGCGGCGAGCTGATTGCCGACGGATTGTTTTGATCAATATCCGTCAGTGATCCGTCAGCAATCCGTATTAGTGACGGATGGTCGACGGATGTGGCCGTCGCTAAACCAATAAATTTTGGTAGTGTTTTAATCTCATCCTTTTAATTCAAATCCAAGTGATGTAACATAAAGTGATTTGATAATATGAAACCACCCGAATAATTTTAGAACATTTATATATATATATATATATATATATATATATATATATATATATATATATATATATATATATATATAATATCTTTGCTGTAAATACTATAATACTCTTTCTTTATTTATGGATGGTCCTGCTCTCAAGTCTTCTTAACAGTAAGTTTTTTTTTATTTTATATTCTCCCTCAAAGGTAGTTGGACTCTTCTTAGATGATGCTTATGTACTACTTTTGTCATATATTAAAAATATATATCATATGTTTGATTAAGAATAATAATGACGATCGTCAACATAACCCCTAAAAAAATCAATTTTACTTCCATTTTTTTCTAAATCCAAATTGTTGTTGGATTTTGAAATGCTAGGTGGCATCAGTTATTTCCTTAAAAAAAGTTATTCCTAGTAAAAGCCATGGTCAATTATAATATTACTATCCATAAACCATAAATAGTAAAATAATAATATTAAATATTAAGTAATAGTTATAGTTCTATAATTATTGGCAACCTTTTGTCAAAGTAAATTTCCGATTCTTCTCGGCCAGCTATGGACCTATGGTGTACTTCTCCGCCATGAGCGTTCTTCTCCGCCTGGCCTCTTCCTCCACCACGAGCACCATTTCTCCACCATAACAAATCTTCCTCCGCCTGGACTCAATCCTTTAGGGGGCGTTTGGTTCAAGTTTTTGAGGCTTAGGAATGAGATTTGAATTCCTTAACCATGTTTGGTATTTTTAGGATTGGGAATGAGGAGGGAATAGGAGGGGGTTATGTGGGAAAGCTATTCCCATGGATGTGGAAAAGCTATTCCCAAGCTCCCCCTTGGGAATAGATTTGCTTTCCTAGGAATGATATTTGAATATTTTGTTTGGACGGTTATACCCTCGCTTTATTTTCAAATTTTTAACTCTCATCCCAAACATGTGAATCATCATGAAATTAGTGAAAGGGTATTAAAGTAAAACCAAATAAATTAAGATTCCTATCCATGTGTGAACCAAACATAAAAATAATTTTTTTTTTAAATTTTGAACTACCTATTTCCAACCTAACCAAACATGAGTATGAGAATGTTGAATTCCTTTACCATGGGAAAGGAATTGAAAACCTATTCCTAGGAATACAAAAACTTGATCCAAACGAACCATAGGGTCTGTTTGGCAATTATAGGGTAACAGTTATGAAGTATTTTTAGAGTACCGATTATAAGGGATTCGATTTTAGATAGTTTTTAAGTAGCAGTTTTTAAACCAGTCCAATATATACTTGGTAATTCACTAACGAACGGCTCTAAAAGTTATTTTACACGAATAAAATTAAATATCAAAGGGTATCAGTAGTTATAATTGTATATTTTTTGTGAGGATATTAAGAAAATAAAATAATAAAGCCGTTCAAAATTTACTGATTTAGGGTGTTTATAAAGCCATGGAAAATTATATTAGACTAATTTTGGAAGATTTTGAGCCGAACAAAACCAGTACTCCAAAAAATTAACAAGCACGAATTTTCATAAACTGTCAGTTCAAAAACACCCCAGAACCAGTGAAAATATCGTTACCAAGCATATCCAGGCTGTGTTTGATTGGCTTTTTTTTCATAGAAAATAATTCATCACAAATTTTCCACTAATTGTAATGTTTGATAGCTTATATTTTCCATGGAATAATTTTCCAAAAAAACTATCATTTTTCATATTTTATTCTAAAATGGTGGAAAATGAAACTTACTCAACCCAAAGGAAAATAACTATTTTTTGTGGAAAATAATGACAATCAAACACCCAAATTCAATTTTCCATTGAAATTTTTAAAAATTTCATGATATTTATTTCCTAAGAAAATAATTACATGAAATTTATTTTTTTTCCACATATTTTTTACCTTGCAATAAATACACTCATTGATTTTCCAATGGTTTGCGGAATGGAAGGAAAAGAAAATCAATTCTTTTCCCTTTCTTTTTCGCGAACCAAAAGAGGCCTTAGTATTTCTTATTTTCTCTCTCCTCCTTAATTAATTCCTCAATCTCTTTAACCCAAGTGATATTATCTTCCTGTGGTCTTCTCTCTACACTTTCTCTATAGCCATGTCCTCCCTCAATGAAATTTTAGATAAAATGGAAAATCTCCTCTCAATCCAGAATCAATCCAAACTACTTCCATTTCAAACAAAGATAGTTCTTGCATGCAAACCTTGAACTCCTCTGTGGCCATCAAACTTTACTTATCCCGTCGGTATATATTCATGCACCACATTATCTTCAATTCTTCCAAAACTTTGGAAATTAACTTCTATGTACAAGTCCCAACTCTCAATATCCTTCCTTCTCAAGATGGTATCACCTGATGAAGGCGATCGAGTTCTTACGAATGCACCATGGAGTATTTGCGAGGATCTCCTTGCTGCTGAGAGATGTGATCCAGCCAAACTTCCAGAAGATTATCTGTTCAATCTAACAGATTTATGGGTACAATTACATCGTATCCCCTCTAAATTTTTGAACAAATCTGCTGTTACACAGATACCTACTGCAATGGGGACTCCACGTGCTTGTTCACCTGTTGAATAAGAAATTACCTGCGCTCGTATCAAAGTACTAGCTCATCGATATTTCCTGTTGGATTGTATCTCATTTCCGGTTGAGCGCTCAAATGGGAGGGTAACAATAAAGTTGATAATTTAGTTCCGGTTAGGAGGTGGGATCATGTGGTGTAGATGTAGGATACAAAGATGATGATATCACAAAAGAGGATATTTGATTAGTGGACTGAATAAACAACTTTATTTTCTTGTTTGATTTTTTTTTTTTCACTCATCAACCATAGCTATTTATAGGACTCAAGATACATCAAGATGCATTAACTACAATGAACATGACTCATAGGTTTTCTAGATTCATTCATGCATACAACAATGAACTTTGACTCTTCGTAATGAATTTGACATTCTAGATACATCTATGCATGACAAATTTGGTTTACATATCCAACAATCCCTCCCGTAAAGCAAATTTGTTTTTGATTCCTAAAGCGTCGATATTTTTCTTGAAGGCTTGTCCTCCTAGAGATTTTGTAAACACATCTGCAAGTTGTTCTTCAGTACTGCAATATTCGATGTTAATTTCTCCTTCATGAACAAGCTCCCTTAGGATGTGAAATCGTATGCGAATGTGTTTTGTCCTTCCATGTAGTACTGGATCCTTTGAGACAGAGATAGCAGATTTGTTGTCACAATAAATTATTGTTGGTCCTTCTTACTTGAACTTCATGCTTTCTAGAACACCTTTTAGCCAAATACTTTGGCAAGCTGCAGCAATATACTCCGCTTCTGTGGTAGAAAGTGCCATAATTGGCTGCTTCTTTGAACTCCATGAAATTGCTCCGCTGCCAAGGTTGAAGACAAAACCAGAAGTACTCCGAGAATCATCACTACTTCCCCCCAAATCACTGTCAGTATAACCGACAAGTTTGACAGGAACATTAGCTTGATAAAAAATGCCATAGTCAATAGTTCCCTTGACGTACCATAATATTCTTTTGGCCGTTTCCCAATGATTAGAATAAGGCTTCTCCATGAATCGACTTACCAGACTTACTGCATACACAATATCTGGTCTTGTGGCAGTCAAGTACATCAAATTTCCAACTAAACTTCGGAACATAATGGAATTAACAAGCTTGCCTTCACCATCTTTACTTAATTTTATTCCTGCTAGGCATGGAGAGGAGACTGGATTTGCATTCTCCATCTTAAACTTCTTCAAGATTTCCTTTGCATAACTTTCTTGTGAAATGAAGATACCTTTCTTGTATTGATGAGCCTCAATACCAAGGAAATGGTGTAGTTCTCCCAAATAAGTCATTTCAAATTCTTTCATCATGGAAAGCTTGAATTCTTTCAGCATTTCCATATTATTTCCTGTGAAAATAAGATCATCAACATAAAGACTTACTATAATAAAACTTCCATATGATCTTTCTTTTGTGTTAAGAGTGTGCTCATATGGACACTTCTGAAATCCATGCTTCTCAAAATATAAGTTGATACGACTGTACCAAGCCCTTAGAGATTGTTTAAGGCCATATAATGCTTTCTTCAATTTGTAGACTTTGTCTTCTTCTCCTTTCTTCACAAAACTAAGAGGTTGCTCAAGATAAACCTCTTCTTCAAGGATGCCATTTAAGAATGCCGACTTCACATCCATTTGGAATATTTTCCAACTGTTTTGAGCTGCAAGAGATATCATTAGTCTAACAATTTCAATTCTTGAAACATGTGCAAAGACTTCTGTGTAGTCTTCTCCTTCCTTCTGCTTGTATCCTTTTGCTACAGGCCTTGCTTTGTACTTGTTGGTTGAGCCATCGGGATTCTTCTTGAGTTTGTACACCCATTTCACACCAATGGGTATCTTGTGTGGTGGAAGATCTGTGAGCTCCCACGTATCATTCTTCTCAATAGAGTTTATCTCCTCCTTCATTGCTTGCCTCCAAGTTTCTTTCTTATTTGCATCTTCAAATAAAATTGGATCTTCTCCTGCAAAGAATGCAAAATAGACAGTATCATTTGATTCTACTTGCTCAGTTGAGTCATAAAGTTCTTGTATACTTCACATTTTTTTAGGAGGTCTTTGATGCACATCTTCTCTTGGTGGAGTTGGAGATGCACTTTCGGTTTGAGAGTCAGCTTCTTCACCGTCTTCTATAAGAGTATGAGTTGTACTTGTATCACCTTCATAGGTTGAAGCTTCGTCAAATCGAACATCTCGACTGATTACAATCTTCTTTGTTGCTGGATTGTATAACTTGTAGGCTTTGTTTCTTTCACTATAGCCAACAAATATACACTTTTCTTCATTGTCATCGAGCTTGGACCTTATAGCATCAGGAATGTGTGCATAGGCAATGCTCCCAAAGATTCTTAAGTGTTGAACACTTGGCTTTACTCCGTACCATGCTTCATGAGGTGTGATGTTCTGTAAACTCTTCGTAGGTGATCTGTTTATTAAGTAAACAGCACACGAAACAGCTTCTGTCCATAGAGCTTTGTCCACCTTTCTACTGAGCATGCATCTCACCATGTGCATAATGGTGCGATTCTTTCTTTCACAAACACCATTTTGTTGTGGTGTATATCTGGCAGTTAGTTGATGCTTTATTCCATGATCTCTACAGAACTTTTTAAATTCATTTGAAATATATTCACCACCACGATCAGTTCTCAAAGTTTGTATATGAAGGCCAGAAAAATTTTCAACTTCAACTTTGAAATCTTTAAAGGCTTGAAAAGCATCAGATTTTTCTTTAAGAAAATAAGTCCATACTTTTCTTGAGTAATCATCAATGAAGGAGATGACATATCGATTACCTCCTTGAGATGTAACTTGCATTGGTCCACATAAGTCTGAGTGAACAAGTTGAAGTGGTTTCTTGGCTCGACAAGTGGATTGCAACGAAAATGTAGATCTATGAAGCTTTTCGATTTGACAATCTTCACAAACATCATCCGAGGAATAGATTTGAAGCAACCTTTTAACCATCTTCTTTGCCACTAACTGCTTCAAGCTTCCATAATTCAAATGACCAAACCTGTCATGCCATAGTTTGGAGCTTCTAACATCAATGCTACTGAAACATGACAAGCAAGTGGTCTGTAGTGTTAGAGGAAACAGATTATTTTCTGCAATAGCAATTTTTGCAACAAGTTGATTGTTCTTGGACAAGAAACAAGCATTGTTTCTGAAGTGAATATCAAACCCTTTTCTTAAGAGATGACCTGCACTTAGAAGATTGCTTTTTAGTCCTGGGATGTAGTATACATCTCCCATCTTCTCGATACTTCCAGATCTTGTTTTGAAAGCAATTTCACCAACGACTTCTATTTTGTATGCTCTGTCATCACCAATCTTTACTTGGCCACGGTCAGCTTTTGTTAAGCTTGTAAATAAATTTTTATTTCCTGTCATATGCTTGCTAGCACCGCTATCAAGATACCACAAATTATCCAGGTTATCACCATGACAAGCAAGCAACAAAGTGTCTTGATGGTTACCTTGTGCTTCATGAACGTAGCCTGCTTCTTTTTTCCAGCATTCATTGATAGTGTGGCCTAGTTTGTGGTAATGATAGCATTCAAAGTAGCCACGACCTCTTCCTCTTTGATGACCACGACCTCGTCCTCTTTGTGAGCCTCTTTGTAAGTATATGGAGTTGAAGTTGTCTTCTTCTTCATTTTGGTTATTATTTGAATAACCTCTTCCTTTGCCATAAAAATTTGTACTTCGTCCTCGAAAATTATTGTCTTTTCTGCGTCCACGGTTCTGAGAAGAACCACGGCCTCCCGTAGACGCGACATTGGATTTGAGAGCTTGATCGGGTTGAGAAGAAACACTTTGCGGACATCTTTTGTTAATCCAAAATTCATGAGCTTCTAATTTTCCTTGTAAACTTTCCAAAGACAGAGATGCAAGATCTTTATTTTCTTCAATAGCAACTACAACATGATCATATTTACTTGGTACACTTCGAATAACTTTTTCAACAACTTTTTGAGTTTCTAAAATTTCTCCATTTGAACTCATTTGATTCATAATAGAGTTCACTTTTGTAAAATATTCTTTAATCTTTTCATTATCTTTCATTTCTAGCTTCTCAAATTCAGCCCTTTGAGCTTGCAAGCATACCTTTTTTACTTGATCTTGGCCAGAATATGCTGTCTCAAGAATTGTCCACGCCTCAATGGAGCTTTTTGCCTTGGATATTCTCTCGTAAACTGGAATTTTAATTGCTTGATAGATTTGAAAGAGCGCCTTCTTGTCCTTTTGTCTCTTGTCCTTCAACACCTTTTTTTGTGCTTCGGATAGTTGGCCTTCATTTGTTGGTTGCTCCACTCCTTCTTCAACGACACTCCATAGATCTTGAGATTCAAGGCATAGCTTCATGAGATTGCTCCAATAGTCATACTTTTCTCCATTGAAGCGAGGCACAAGAGGGACAAGGTTGTTATTTGAGGTGGACATTTTTTTCTTAGCTCTAATACCACTTTGTAGGATACAAAGAGGATGATATCACAAAAGAGGATATTTGATTAGTGGACTGAATAAACAACTTTGTTTTCTTGCTTGATTTTTTTTTCACTCATCAACCATAGCTATTGTAGCCTCCCTTCCCGAAAAGTTTTGGAATATTTTTTTTGTTGTTTTGTTTATTTGATTTAAATAGTGATTTTAGAATTTTATAAATATTTATTTAGTTAGTTATTACGGTAGATAATTTTAATCATAGTTGAGTTTCGAAATACAAGACAACTAGGAATCATGGCACGGGTAGTGCAGTAGCATGTTTGGACTAGTGTTTAGCCATGGTAGATGAGTACCAAGCCATCGGTGTGTCCTAACTAGGAAAATCAGGCCAAGTTGTGACATGGCCCCTATTTTTGGCATCTCCTAATGTATTTAGAGTGCTTGTATCATGTCCAGTACATGTTGAACACGACACTGATTTTTAGAGTGTTCGTGCTTCATAGGTCTGGAGGGACTCCCTTTGAAATAGGAAGCATGGACGCTCCAAAAGTAGCATAGTGTCCATGTCATATCATTGTCATAGACATAGTGGACGCCAGTCACACGGCATACACTCCAAATTATGCTAGGACACTCAAAATAGTTGCCTTCTTTATGTCATCTTGTCCATTTCGTTTTTGGTCTATTCATGGTCTTTCAACATAGCTTTTGAAAATATTATTTGTGAGATTACTCATATGTTGTTAAATGTAGTGCAGAGATTTGTTTGTATTGAGATATTGAGTTTTCTTTTATATATTAAAGTAGAAACCTGATGCCTAATTTACTTGTAATTCCTTTTTGTCGTACATTATGTTTACTCATCTACAAATTAAAGGATTTATTTCTGACATCTTGAATCTTCACTTTGGTTTGCCTCCTCATTTCACCATCTATTATTATAGGCAAGTATGTTTCATTTTGCACACAGAATTCTGTTGTCTGCACATAATGGGAACTGCAGTGATCCTTTCACTTGTCTAAATATAGTGTTCTTTGAGACATCAATGTTGCAAGGGGTACTTCAATACTCTCTCTGTGTGTGTGTATAAAGCATTGGATTCTCCTGAAGCCCTTAACATGCCTATTATTTAAATTTTCTTACCTTCGGTGGCTTCTATGCTTATACAAAGAAAATACTAGGTTTTCCCTAAAACACTTGAATTGTAGGATCTGCCTCCCGTTTTTCCTATTGAAGTATCTCTTGAACCACATCACGATAAAGCCAGAGGCCCAACCCAGCCTTTAAGACATTCGACCCAACCCAGCCTTTGGACTTGGGCCCAGCCACACCAAATCTTTCCCAGCAGCTTCAAAGTATATGAAGCCCGAGCTGCTTGTATTTTTATAGATATATATAGAGAGAGAGAGCGCAGGTGATTGGAAACCCTAACTAGTTAATCTTTAACCTAGCCGCCACCTTGCCTCCAGCGCACCAGTGTGCCGGCCAACCTCCGGGCTCCACCACCCTCACCCTTCGCTCGAGCCAGAGAACCCAGCGTGTGCGGATCGTATCGCACAGCGGTTCGTTGTATCAGCCACCACCCAACCGCGAGACTTGGACGCCGTGGGAGCTCGACTAATCGACGGGAAGCACCACCGCTCCGCGGGAAGCACGATAGTAGCCGCAGTAGGCGGCAAGCACGCCTCTGTCACCCCTCGCCTTCTCCGTGTGGCGCCAAGCGCTCAACTGCCGAGTTAACCTGTCGTCTCGCGTGCCGCCTCGCCTTCCTTGTCAGTAACCGAACGGCCCCCCGTGCGCCTGTGGTCCAGTCGGGCTGTACTGTTGCCACACACCAGAAGTAGCCATGACGAGCCATGCCAGTGATACTCGTGGAGAGCTCGTGGAGCGTTCGTGAATAGGAGGTGAACACCGCATGGTCACTGTAGCATGCGACTGTAGCATGCGTGAATAGGAGGTGAACACCGCATGGTCACTATAGCATGCGTGAATAAGAGGTGAACCCATAGGTAATATACTCTTTTCTTCTCCTGTTGCTTTGGAAGGTTTTTAATTATTAAGTCCAGGTTCAGCAAACCAATAAAACTAGAGACCTGTTATTAACAACTGTGTTGTGGCTCCATTGGTAAGGGATAGGAGCTTGAGTATTGGTGATCCTGGGTTCGATCCTAGCCTATGTATTATATTATGAATGTTTTGTTATGAATGTTTTGTTTTGTTTAAGGCAAACCTAATAGAAACTTCCTATGGGCTGCTTACATCTATAAAAAGGAACATGTATCACCTGGTTGGAAAGCAAGGTGGAATTGGGATTAGCATGGGTTCTCGAGCCCAGCATGGGTTAAGGGTTTCTTTTGCTTTGTGCCTTTTTCCTCCCAATAGAAGTTAAGTAGAAATTGTTACTTTATTCATACATTAGTGAACCCTAGCTTGGCTGGTAGTACAAATGTGTTGGGGATGGATGATCCTGGGTTCAAATCCAGATTTGAGTCTGGGAAGATATTTTTGGTTCTTTCCTTTCTAATTTTTATTCCCTATCAATTATAATGCTTAATGCTGCCCACCTTAATGTAATTATGCTACCATTACTATCAGGATCCAGTACTTGGTGCCATCAATGCCTTATGGTTAATAAAACTTGAGTAGTATTAAGTGACTGTAGTAGATAATTAATTCAATCCTAAATCTTTCTATAGGTTACTTGGATTATTTGAACCCTAATTTCGTGCCGGATTTTCACACTCGGCTTCAGGTGACAGGCAAGTATACCTTGCCTCCCTCTACAGTTTTACTTACATGCATTTTCTTTCGTTTTCAGTTATTTGATTGTTTATGGACATGTGCTTTTCGTGTTATTTTTGTGGAGTTGTTTATTTGTTTATAGCCATGTTCATGTTTTGGCCTTGTGTTTCACATTTGGAGTCTCTCGTCAGTACTTTGCTTGAGTCGTGTCATAGAACGAGTACGTGTAAGTGAACTGCTAAATCCTTGACATTGTTGTCCTTGGCACCAGAGAGTCCACACTCGGGACGAGGGTGTTTTCCTTGATCTGTTTACATCCGTGAGTCCACACTAGGGACTAGGATGTCGATTATTGCACCAGAGAGTCCACGCTCGGGACGAGGGTGTAGACTTGACTTGACTTGCACCAGAGAGTCCACATTCGGGACGAGGGTGTTTACATCAGAGAGTCTACACACGGGACGAGGATGTAGTATTTGCACCAGAGAGTCCACACTCGGGACGAGGGTGCCTTGCCGTGAACTAACCAGAGAGTCCACACTCGGGACGAGGGTTAATACTGACCAGAGAGTCCACACTCGGGACGAGGGTTAGTATTGACCAGAGAGTCCACACTCGGGACGAGGGTTAGTGTTTAGTTCAAACCAGTGAGTCCACACTCAGGACGAGGGTTTGGGTTTCTTCCATTGATCATCGTGTTTCGTTCATCCGGCAGTTCATTATGCGTAGTTGTTCTAGTGTTCGTGTTTGTGTTCGTAGTCATTTGTCTTATCCTTGTTCTTTCTTGTTTATTTCCTTGCGCATGATAAAACTGTTAGATAGGCATGTATATTATGTATCTTGCTATGTCCTCTGAGGACCTGATGATCTCCTCAGGTGTAGCGATTGCATGGAGTTAGCTAGTAGTTCTGGATGGCAGAGGATTTGCGGTTCTTGCGGGATTCAGGTATCGTATCATGTTTATTGTCCGCTCGTGCCTTATGTTCCTTATCATGATATACTTTTCTTGTTAGTTATATTTATAGACTCATATCATTTCTTAGAGTCTAATCGGACATATATGCTAGTGGGCTGCAGACCACGACCCATAGTGTTCATTCTTGTATATTATTCTTATTGTGGATTGAGATTTAGAGTTGTTTGCCATGATTTGACAGTATACCATAGCCGTGACAGCATTTACGTATTCGAGTCGGGCTGGAGTCCGTTCGATACGTAGCTGGGCTTGGACACGCTTCGCGTCCGAAAAGCGGGTGCGGGTCGTGACAGCTATTTATAGGACTCAAGATACATCAAGATGCATTAACTACAATGAACATGACTCTTAGGTTTTCTAGATTCATTCATGCATGCAACAATGAACTTTGACTCTTCCTAATGAATTTGACATTCTAGATACATCCATGCATGACAAATTTGGTTTACATATCCAACAGTAGATAATTGGGATTGGTTCAAGCCTTACATGAGAATTCTCTTTTAAGGCATATAGACCCAATTCAATATCGCACCTCATGGGCCAACTCTGGTTCGGGTCACACTGCGATCCCAACAAGTGGTATCAAAGTGGAGTGGAATTCGTCTCACCACCCACCAACACCTCGGCCATGCTCAACGTCGATGACGGCAGGCCACGCAGGTACAGGACCTTGGTTGACACGGTCATCGTCCGCGAGCTCGATGCTGGCGAGCTGCTCCTCATGATTGGCGAGGAACCTGTCACTTTCTTTGAAGCCGAGAAACACCGATGTTGGCGCCAAATGATGCTCGAGGAGATGAGCTCCATTGAGGAGAACCGTACATGGCACCTTGTACACCTCCCACCCGGCCACCGTCTGATTGGTTTGAAGTGAGTCTACAAGCTCAAGAAGGACGAGCACGGCACCGTCCACAAGCACAAGGCGTGGCTCGTGGCAAAAGGCTATGTACAAAGGCAAGGAGTGGACTTCGAGGAAGTGTTCGCGCCAGTTGCTCGCCTCGAGTCTGTCCGCTTGTTGATCGCACTCGCAGCGCATGAGGGGTGGGCATTGCACCACATGGACGTGAAGACGACGTTCCTCAACGGCGACCTCAAGGAGGAGGTGTACATCGCCCAACCTCCCGACTTCATTATCAAAGGACAGGAGCACAAAGTGCTGAAACTTGACAAGGCACTGTACGGGCTGCGGCAAGCACCGAGGGCATGGAACACCAAGCTTAACAATTGCCTACAGTCACTTGGTTTCCACCAGAGTACACAGGAGCACGCTGTGTATACATGCGGCAAAGGTCCAGCTCGCCTACTTGTGGGTGTGTATGTCGACGACCTCATCACCACCGGGACGGACCCACAAGAGATTGCCAATTTCAAGGAGGAGATGAAGGCCTTATTCAAAATGAGTGACTTGGGGTTGCTTACTTTCTATCTCAGCATTAAAGTGCAGCAGTCCAACGGCTTCATCACCCTTAGTCAAGAGGCATATTCGCGTAAAATCTTAGAGAAGAGTGGCATGGTGGATTGCAACCCGTGTCACGTCTCTATGGAACCGAGGTTCAAGCTAAGCAAGGTGAGCTTAGCCCCTCCGACTGACGCCACATTCTACAGGAGCATCGTCGGGAGCCTCCGGTACTTGGTACACACTCACCCAGACATCTCGTACGCTGTGGGCTACGTGAGTTGGTTCATGGAGAACCCGACCACCGAACACCTTGCTGCCGTCAAACACATCCTCCACTACGTCGCCGACACACGTCGCTTTGGATGTCACTATACGAAAAAGGTAGAGGAACCACGGCTGATCGCCTACAGCGACAGTGACATGGCAGGTGCCATCGACACCCACAAAAGCACCACTGGCGTGCTATTCTTCCTCGGTCGTAGCCTCATTAGCTGGTAATCTCAGAAGCAGAAGATCGTGGCACTGTCCTCCTGTGAGGCCGAGTACATTGCCGCGACGACGGTAACATTCCAAGGCATTTGGCTTGCAAATCTCCTTGGTGACTTGAAGAACGAGGAGGCCGGCAGCGTCATGCTCAGGGCAAACACCAAGTCTGCCATCTCCCTCTGCAAGAATCCCGTCTTCTACGACCGAAGCAAACATATTAATACAATGTATCATTTCATTCGGGAGTGCGTGGAGAGAGGAAAGGTTGAGATCGAGTACATGAACACTGAAGGGCAGCTTGCAGACATCCATACCAAGGCGCTCGGACGAGTCAAGTTCGTTGAGATAAGATAGAAGCTCGGCATCATAGAGGTGAATCTCATGCAACAGGCTTAGGAAGGTGATTTGTTAGAGTTAATCATGTTAGATGGTTGAAGAGGTTGTTGTTTTGGGTTTGAATAAATCTTAGTCTTTAGGAAAATTGTTATTTGATCTACTCTTTCACTTTGTTACCATGTAACTAAAATATGGTTATGCGTGCTACTTTTATGTTTTTTTGTTAAAGTTGTAAATGACTATTTAAAGGCCAAGTTGGTGTTGAACAAAGCACCTGAGATCATTCAGCGCAATAATAAATTCCCATGTAAGGCCTGAACCAATCCCAATTATCTACACCACATGATCCCACCTCCTAACCGATGTGGGACTAAATTACCAACTCTATTGTCACCTCCCAATTGAGCGCTCAACCAGAAATGAGATACAATCTAACAATCTCCACCTTAGCCCATTTTCGCTAACCGAGCAACCTAGCACACCCGGCTACCATTTGTTCGTTCCCGCTATCCGAACACCCTTAGTACAATTCGGCTACCTTTGCTCGTTCCCGCTAACCGAACAATCTTAGCACACTTTGGCTACCTTTTCTCGTTCCCGCCAGCAGAGCACCTAGGGGATCCAACATATTGTCATCTCGATCCGTTCAACCACAGAACCAAGCCTGACACGTTCATCCATACCATAATTGTGTGCCAACCACAAAGACTTGCTCCACCTTGGGATCGTCAAACCACCTTTGAAGCTAATTCTTGTAGTTGATGCTCCTACTCTACCTTGAGAAGAGTCCATATAATCCGATTATACACATGAACGTTCAGCACCATCTGTCTTGAACCAATTAGAACCGCCCAAACTAGCCCCGTACATGGGCTCTGATACCAAATGAAAGACAAATGGAGTAATAAGTGAAGTAATTTATTATTGCTCTGAATGATCTCAGGTCCTTTGTTCAACACCAACTTGGCCTTTAAATAGCCATTTACAACTTTAACAAAAAAGCATAAAAGTAGCACAAGTTACCATATTTTAGTTACATGATAACAAAGTAAAAGAGTAGATCAAATAACAATTTTCCTAAAGATTAGGATTTATTCAAACCCAAAACAACAACCTCTTCAACCATCTAACAGGATTAACTCTAACATTTTCAAGCCTCTGAAGTATTTTGTCAATACTACTTTCAAAGGGTGTACTGGGAACAAAGTAATAATCATGTATAAACGTCTTCTCGCCTATGTCTAGTCCATGCTCGGATTGGCCATGTTTATTATGATTGCATAGATAGAAAAATGCTCCTATCTCCAGTTGGAGATGACTGGTCCTCTGAAGACAAATTAAGAGTTATGAACTTACTCCAACCAACGATCAATGATGAAGAATATAGGGCCGTTATCCCTAAGGATACCCCCCCGGAAGAACGTCTATCACAGTTTTATCATTGATGACATTGGCCTGGATAAACAAGATACTGCTAACCTCACAGGCATATATCTATGGCATTCCACAACCTTTGAGCCACCAAGTTGCAGAGATTACATCCAACCCTTCATTTCATGTGAATCCATGTGGCAACACATCTGTAAATCAGCCAGTTCTAAACCTGCCAAATTATCCCTATTTTAACCCAACTGTTCTAAACCCACCTTCCGTAATAAAACTCATCTGAATGAGCCGTCAAAGTCCTCAAAATTAGATTCCCCATATCTTTATCATTTATCTGAGGGAAACAACCCACCCAACCCATCATCATCCTTCATTTCTATAGAATGAAAAAATGGATGATTATTATTGAGGGAGAGATTACATATATATAGGAGAGGCTAGCATCCTCTCCTATTATTCTAAGCAATGTGGGACTAAAGCCCAATAACTCTAATATAACACTTAACACCCTCCCTCAAGCTAGAGCATAGATGTCAATCATGCACAGCTTGTTACATAAAAATTGAACCCGAGGACCCAGAAGAGGCTTTGTGAAGATATCAGCTATCTGGTCGCCGGTCCTCACATGTTGAAACTTTATCACTCCCTTTGTATATTCATCACGAACAAAATGAATGTCAATTTCAATATGCTTCGTCCGTTCATGAAATACTAGGTTGGTGGCAATGTGAATAGCAAATTGGTTATCACACCATATATCTGCCACTTGAGATCCTGCGTCTTCTTCCAGTTTTTGTAGGAGATGCTTCATATATAATATCTCTGACGTTCCATGAGCAATAGTTCGATATTCTGCTTTTGAGCTTGAGCGTGCTATCATACTTTGTTTCTTATTTTTTATGATACTAGATTTCCGCCAATAAATACTGAGTAGCTAGATGTAGACCGTCTATCTGTCAGGCTTGCTCCCCAGTCAGCATCAGTAAAACACTCAATACGAGTGTGTCCATTATTTTTTATTCGAATTTCTGTTCCTGGATTCTTTACTAAATAACACAGAATTCTGAGAAATGCCTGCGAGTGTGGAACTCTTGGAGAAGCCATAAATCTACTTGCAACGCCTACTACAAAAGAAATGTCCAGACGCGTCATGACTGCTAAGTAGTTGAGTTTTCCAACTACTCGACGATATTGATTTAGATTGGTCATCAGGACCCCTTCGTCTGGAAGTAACTTCGCCCCTGGATCCATAGGTGAGGTTGCTCCCTTTGCTTGCATCATGCCTGCATCATTTAGTATGTCCAGCACATACTTTCTTTGATATTATAATATCCCGCTTACCGCGTGTGACCTCAATGCCCAAGAAATAGTTCAAGGATCCCATATCCTTAGTTTGAAATTGTTCTCCAAGAAACTTCTTGAGACTTACAATACCCTGGCTGTCATCTCTCGTGATTATAATATCATCAACGTAGACACCAAGAAGTATTCTTCCAGCAGATGTGTGTCGATAGAAGATTGAATAATCCTTCTTCGATTGACACATTCCAAATTGAGTAACAACCTGTGTAAATCTACCAAACCATGCACGATATGATTGTTTCAGACCATAGAGGGCCTTCCTCAGATGACACACTTTACCCCCCTAGCAACGAACCCGGAAGGTTGCATCACATATACTTCTTCATCAAGATCCCCATAGAGGAAAATATTCTTTATATCAAGCTGGAGTAACGGCCAATCATATCGGATGGTCAAGGTCATGAGGACACAAACGGATGTCATTTTGGCCACAGGAGAGAATGTTTCGAAGTAATTCTCACCATAGGTTTAAGAGTATCCTTTGGCCACCAGCCGAGCCTTTAGTCGATCAAGAGTCCCATCCGGTTTTACCTTAATCGTGAACATCCATTTGCAGCCAACTGCATATTTACCAGTAGGTAAGTCGACTAAGTCCTAGGTATGATTCTTCTGGAGAGCTTTCATCTTCTCGTTCATAGCAGCACGCCAACCAGGATGTCGGAGACCCTCCTCAGCGGTCTTGGGGATCTGAATCCCATCAATAGTAGCCACCAGAGACTGAGTGTGACCGGTAAGACCTTTGTAGCTGTCAACATACAACAGATGATCACGATAGGCACGACGAGGACGTTCTGGAGGCGGGACCGCCGGAGCTGCTGGCAGAACTGGTGGAGCTGCTGGTGGAACAGATGGAGGCAACTCATTTGAGCCGGAACTGCTGGTAGAACCAGAGGAGGATGAATCTGTTGGCGATGTTGGCAATGGCTGAATCGGTGTATGTGGACCATCTGACTGGGAGACTGGCTCGATAAGGGAGGGCACCCGTACGGGAGGCTGTTGTGTTTGAGAAAAAAATAACAAAAAATCCTCTTCCGGATAGACCAGAGGAGCCGGACCCTTTTATTGTGGGAGTGGTAGAAATTCTGTTTCTACAAAGGTAACATTCCGAGTGAAAAAGTATCGCTTTAAGACAGGGGAGAAACACCGATACCCTTTATGATATTTAGGATACCCAAGAAAAATACATTGTATTGCCTTAGGATCTAATTTAGAAAGGGCTGGTCGGGTATCCCGAATATAACATAAGCAGCCAAAGATTCGGAGAGGCAGAGGAAATGGCTCTCGTCCAAGAAAAAGTCTAGAAAAAGGAGTGTTACCATTGAAAACGGATGATGGCATGCGGTTAATAAGATAACAAGCAGTAAGAACCGCATCCGACCAAAATCTCTTGGGAGTACGTGCTCGAAACATAAGAGCACGTGTTGTTTCCAATAAATGACGATTCTTGCGTTCGGCTACACCATTTTGTTGTGGTGTGTATGCACAAGAGGTTTGGTGGATGATGCCGTTGCGGGCCAGATGTTTATCGAGATCACGAGATAAATACTCACGGTCATTGTCACTTATTTTTTGATAGGAAGACCAAATTGTGTTTTTATTTCGGCATGAAAGTTGCACCAAATGTTAAATAATTCAAAGCGATTTTTTATCAAATAAATAAAGGTGACACGTGTGTAATCATCGACAAAAGTAACAAAGTACTTAAAGCCTATTACAGATTCAGTCGGACAAGGTCCCCATATATCAGAATGCACAAACTCAAAAGGAGCGAAAGCAATTTTATTTGGACTTACCGGATAAGGAACCTGGTAATGCATAGCTAAACTACATGGCTCACAATGAAAAGAAGAGGGAATATCTAAATATGGGTATATTTTTTGGAGAGCTTGGGACGATGGATGGCCTAACCGACAATGTAACTTGACAGGAACGAGTTTCATGCCGGCACAGGCAACAGAAAAAGTTGCGTCAAACAGGTACAAGCCTCCAGCCACATGTCCCTTACCGATAGTCTTCCCAATTTTCAGGTCCTGAAAAACACAACCATCAGGAAAAATATTACCGAGCAATGTAGTTTACGAGTAATTTGACTAATAGAAAGTAAACTAAATGGGTTCCCAGGAGTAAGTAGCACAGAGTTGAGGGACAGTCCGGTAGAAAGATTGGTACTTCCATGTCCTCGGACTGTCAGGGAACCTCCATTGGCAACAGTAATACCAGAAGCACGACGTACAGGTACATAATCATGTATCATTCCCGCGTCTCCATAATTTGTGTGTGTCTACCACGTCACAGACGGAAGACTTATTTTTACACTTAGAAGCATTAGAATCTGCCACATTACAAATGGGAGACTCATTCTTATGCCTTGAGCGTAAAGCTTGGTTTTTCCCCATTGAGCGTAAAACCTGGTTCTTACGCAGTGGGCGTGGAACCTGATTATCTACACCGTCACAGACGGGAGACAAATTATCACACTTAGAGAGCGACGTCGAAGTAAGGACTGCCTCATTACGAACGGGAGCCCCTACAACAGGAGTGGGAAGAATTCCCTTGCCATCAGAAGCAACAGAGAGATCGGCAGCTACTTTGGATTTAGGAATCCAAACTTTTCGTACTTTACGAGATTTTTGAACATTGGAGCAGCGAGAACCACCCCCAGTTCGGAGCATTTCTTCGTATGCAGTCTGGTCGAAGTGTACAACCAGAGTCTTCT
Organism: Iris pallida; assembly: GCA_029216955.1. Taxonomy (NCBI): domain Eukaryota; kingdom Viridiplantae; phylum Streptophyta; class Magnoliopsida; order Asparagales; family Iridaceae; genus Iris; species Iris pallida. The sequence goes on from JANAVB010024994.1 coordinate 2,715,289, forward strand.
TGGTCGAACCGACCGAAACATCATCATATTGAGCAATTGCCTCCTCGTCAGAGGAGAAGGTATTTTCCCAGCAGAGTCGCCATTTTTGTTTCACTTAACAAAATGCCTTGAGGAATTGGCTTTTGAAAATAAAATAAGAAAAAGTACAAGAAGTACAAATTTGATTCTGGGAAAGTATTGCTGTAGAAGTCTGATTCGTAAATGATCACTTTGTTCCTTGGACCATATGATGATGATGAAGATCACTGCTTGAAGTAGAACAACTGGAAGAACTAAGTCACCAGAAAGGTAACGACGCACTTGGGCACTGATGGCGAGGCCGAATGCTTTCCTGCTTTGCTTCACTCTGTTCTGAAAGAAAGGTTGAAGAAGAATGCTCTGGAGAATCAAAATCTCTAAGTTCTGATCTCTGTATTCTCTCCTGTCTCTGTCCCTGTGTTATGAGAAAAATAAGTCTATTTATAGACTTGGACTCTTGTGCGTAAAAACTTAGCAAAAGTTCCATCTTTACGCTAACAACTGCCATCCACGATCGAAGCCAACCTCTGCATATGTTGACATGTGTCCCATTATTTCAGTAAGAATAGGATGCATGTACACACATCCTTCGAGAAGAATGGCATGAAAGCCACGTAGGCAGACCACGTTCCAAGCTGGTAGAGGAGAATAGGGCATAAAAATAGCCTCAATGTACTCTGAGCGTAAAGCAGTAGATTAGGCGTAAAATAGCCTTGACATAGACTTCCCGCGTAAAGTGGTGGTTAAATAACCTTGAGCGTAAAGTAGCTCAAATAGACTTTACGCACACGTCAGCTGTTGAGCGTAAAAGCTCGTATAGTCTTCGTGCGTAAAAGAAGCCGTAGTGTGAGCGTAAAGTTGCTCAATCCACATACTAAACGGCAACATTGGTCTCTGTATAAAACAAATCCCTTTGTGATATATGCCATCATTAAGATCTCCATGTCAGAGTTTGCATTAAATGCGAGATTTGACAGTTTTGTCCAGCGTAAGAGTGGCTGATCCGTCCTTGGCATAAAACCATGGGTGTAGATCTGAGCGTAAAGTGATCAGCCTGCTTTAGGCGTAAAGTGATTAGCCTTGTCTTGGGCGTAAAGAGATTAACTGCTCTGTTTGGCGTAAAACCAATCACTTATGAATGAAATGATTCATCTCTTTGACTCTTTCTCTGAAGCACTTTTTACGCTCCTACACCCGACTCGAGTACGTATAAGCTGTCAAGATCATGGTATCATGGCTATTATGGTAATCTACAGTGTATTTTAATCCACGAGAATATATAAGACAAGAATAAACAAGTATGGGTCGTGGTCCGCAGCCCACTAGCATATATGTCCGATTAGACTCCAAGAATAATATGAGTCTATAAAGCTAAGCTGATAAGTAGGATATAAGAGCACGAGAAATATAGTAAATCAATAACACTAACAAAATACCTGAATCATGCGATTGAAGTCAACTACCACATGCTCAGCTTACTAACTCCGTGCAATCAGCTACCTGAAGAGATCATCAGGTCCTCAGAGGACTAGCAAGATACATAAAATATGCCTACTAATATGACAGTAAATAACTTTGTATGGAGGATAAGAACACTGCAAGAAGAACATCTAAGGACGACGAGTCGTGTGAAAATGTAATACTAGACTTGGCTAACTATAAATCAGAACTCCTATAGCTTGTAGTACAATGTAAGATACTCCCAATCTATAGTGTTTCAATTGACGTACAAAGCAGGATACTCTCAGTCGAGATTAGCTAATTCTAGTATCGATCTCCTCTCCTAAAGGATACAAGGTCAAGTAGACTACTATAAATCGTAGTACAATGCAAGATACTCCCAATTCATAGTATCGCAAATCAAGTCAAGTCAATCGATCAATATATGCTATAGGTCATAGTATAATGTAAGATACTCCCAATCTATAGTATGTCTCAAGTCGAGTCAATCAAACAAATATCAAGATAAAAGAATCGGCTATAGGTCGTAGTATAATGTAAGATACTCCCAATCTATAGTATATCTCAACTGTAGTATAATGCAAGATACTCCCAGTTAAGAATAGTCAAGTCAAGAACAAGGTGTAGAACTAGCAACTCTATCACAAGACACGATAACATGAAAAAGACTAATAGACAAGCAATATCGAATATCCTATACGTGCACGTAATCTAGGACAAGTAAGACAATCAAGGAAAAACCAATCATAATATGGAAATCATGTGACAATATAAAAATAAATACAATAGAGAGAGAAAAACAATGTAAATACTGTATATGTTCGACAAGGTATACTTGCCTGAGGGTTGCACTTAAGAACCAACAATATATCACCAATCAACAAGTCAGAAAGTCCAAGTCTCACAACTGCCTCCAGAAGCTATAGTAGATGTTACCAACGTTTCTATATTAGTCAAATTAGCTAGAATTATCGGTCCTTAAGTCCAATTCTGGACACAGGGGCAAAATGGTAATTTTAGGTCAAAACGGTATCCATCATTGGACCCACTTTGCACCGAAAAGTGTGCCAGAGTGAATGGTCTCTAAAGTCATCAAACTACATGTCTACAGATTCGTTTTGATGATACGTACCCAACGGTATGTCCAATTTTGGATTCCGACAGGTCGTGCACAAAATCGTCCGTTGAATCGGATCAAGGGACCCGCGAAACGGCGATTCGATCAACTGTCTCAGAATTGGACCAAACTTGGCATGCAGGATCAAAAAATGATATGGTCCTGTTGGCACAAGTTTCGTCTCGATCTGACGAACGTGCACAAAGTAATTGGAAAATTTGCACAGAGGCCGATACGATGAATTTCGACGGATACGTATCAAATTTGTCGCGCACACGTAACCAATTTGAATTCTGTCAAAGCCCATACGTCCGTGATGTCGATACACACATTTCGATGCTTACAGATCGCGACCATGTCGCCCGGATTAACGAGATGCACGTCGTATCGAAGGTTTTCGAGTTTTTGAAAACAGTTTTTCGAGGATTTTGAAACTGGCTTTATTCGAAAACTAATGATAGGAAAAATACACAAAAAAGGTTGTTGTAAAGCCGTTTATATTGCCTATAACTCAGTTCAAGTGGATTTTGGAATTTTTCGATATCCTGCGTGCAAACCGCCTTCAAAAATAGGGGTTTGCAACAGTTTTCTAATTATTTACGAACAGTTTTTTTCGCTATGTTTGAATCGATTTATCGAGCAACCTAGGTCTTTAACCTACAAACTATTTGAAGGGATTCGAAGCTGTATAGGTTGTGAGTATAGCTGCACAATTGGTTCGAAGATCGATGGAACGTGGAGGGAGAAAGCTGGCCACGAAGTTGGCTCTGCAGGCTGCAACTGCTGCTGCTCCCGCCTTCGCTGTGCCTTGCACGCGCGGTTGTGTGGCCGGCCTCCGACGGTGGCCCGGCCCTGCTGTGGCGGTGCGCGGTGGCTGGGGTGCGCCTGGGGTTAAGGTGGTGGTGCGACATTAGGGTTTCAACAATTTCTCTCTCCCGACCCCTCTTATATATTCGTATATATGTAATGTGTTTGGTCGAGCGGGGGAGGGGGTTTCACTGTGCGGGAGGTATGGGCATGTGGGCCTGGCCCAACTGGGCTTGGGCTCAGCTGGGCTGGGATTTGGTTTTTTTTTTTTCCTATTTGTTTTTATATTCTTTCTATTTTATTACTTCTATATATCTAATATCTATATATATGTATATGTATATGTATAGATATATATACCTACCTTTACATGTACAACTATAAGCATGTATACACATAGGTTCACATATTGTATCTATCTGTATATATATTTATATATATACATACACACATACATAATACATGTATACGTACACTGTATTTGGAACCTTTCCTATACATACCTTTATATATATAATATATAAAAACCTATTAACATATATATATTTTTACTCACAGCAAAAATGGCAAATACTAATAATACTTAGTCAAGTGCATATATACCCAATTTGTATACACATAATTTAAATATACTAATATATATATAGGACTATAGTATTCTAGGAAACTCTCCCCATAATAAAATTGGCATTTATTATTTATAACAAATATCTATCAAATATATATACTTACTAGATCACTAGTATAAACTACCATTACAAATATACCTCTACATAAACGTCTTTGGTCGTACTACATGCCTACACGGTTTGAATTTGGTTCGGGTCAAGTACGGGCTAACTTGGTACAACTGGATCTCCTAAAAATCAATAATCTAATTAATAACTAATTAATTCGTCAGTAGGGTTTAAGTCGTAACTTAGCCTGGTTTTCCTAGTTGGGGCATACTTATGGCTGGGTCATCCTTGGCATAGCTAATACACTAGTCAAGGCACGCCACTGCACTATTCGTGCCATGATTCCTAGTCATCTGGTACTTCAAAACTCAACCATGGCTAAAGTCATCTACCGTAATAATTAACTAAATAATTATTTATAAAAATTCTAAAAATTACCATTTAAATCAAATAAATAATAAAAAAATATTTTAAAAATTTTTGGGCAGGGAAGATACAAATCTACCCACCTTAAAAGTAATTTTGTCCTCGAAATTCTAATTCATCAATATGCTTATAATTCAATATTAAAAGTAAGTCCACTATTACCTCAATCTCCTCAAATTTTAATTTCTCAAGATATCTTATATTTTCTTCTAACCATTTTGTAACTACGAAACCTCGAGGACTTCTACCCACCTTTGGTCACACTACTCCCTTAAAGGTATGTCACCAAAACTTTATAACCTTCCATCTACTTGCTAGAATCATTACCCATAGATATCTAAGACATTTGGCATCTATAATCCCTCATATCTATAAACAACCAAATATTCAATAATCAAGAAATATTATACTATAACTTAAGAATTTCTAATGAATTCTAGGCAGCACGATCGTTCATCACCCCGAAATAGGAAGAGATGCAAATCAATGGTTCGAAAGGCAATGGAGGATAATCAAGAGCGAATATGAAGTTTCAAGGACGTTAGAGAAATTTCTAAAAAAAATTTCAAAGCAGTGTGGATTGAGATTCTGAAGGGTTTAGTCATATTTGCAGGCTCGTATCAGTACAGTTACGTAACTGATATGATATGCTCTGACCTGCATAGGCCACGACAAAAACTTGTCACGACCCACACCCGCTTTTTAGGTGCGAGAGCGTGAACAAGCCAGCTACTTATCGAGCGGACTCCAGCCCGACTCGAGTACGTATAAGCTGTCAAGATCATGGTATCATGGCTATTATGGTAATCTATAGTGTATCTTAATCCACGAGAGTATATAAGATAATAATGAATAAGTATGGGTCGTGGTCTGCAGTCCACTAGCATATATATCCGATTAGACTCCAAGAATAATATGAGTCTATAAAGCTAAGCTGATAAGCAGGATATAAGAGCACGAGAAATATAGTAAATCAATAACACTAACAAAATACCTGAATCATACGATTGAAGTCAACTACCACATGCTCAGCTAACTAACTCCGTACAATCAGCCACCTGAAGAGATCATCAGGTCCTCAGAGGACTAGCAAGATACATAAAATATACCTACTAATATGACAGTAAATAACATGTATGGAGGATAAGAACACTGCAAGAAGAACATCTAAGGACGACGACTCGTATGGAAATGTAATACTAGAATTGGCTAACTATCAATCAGAACTCCTATAGCTTGTAGTACAATACAAGATACTTCCAATCTATAGTATTTTAATTGACGTATAAAGTGTAGGCCTTAAAAATGAAAGTCACGCTGAGTTGATCAGAACAAAGTCTCAAAGTCACGCTGTGTTGATCAGAACAAGGTCCAAAAGTCACGCTGAGTTGATCAGGACAATATTTAAAAATCACGCTGAGAGACAGCTCATCATTTGTCAGAGTGTCATTATGACTGATAGTACGACAGTCGAAGAATGTCTCCTCGTATGCCACGTATGCACGGAACTCGAGAGATCACAGCCGACTATTGCGTGACTTTTGAAATCTTCCTCAGCAAGACTCAGCCTTCACCAAGTTGGCATACCAAAAGAGCTTCTTGTCATTTAATGCGACTGACAAAAGCAATCACTGTCAGAGATTTTGTGTCAGTCGAGGCACGTCGAATCAAGACAACTGGCAGTCCTGCCTCAATCTTGCGTATATTTTGAGCCTTCTGGCCCAAGTCTGCGTGTATTTTGAACTTATATGTTCCTTTCTCAAATCTGCGTGTATTTTGAGCTTTTTGCCTCAAGTTTGCATGGATTCTGAAGTTTCATGCCCCATGTCTGCGTGAATTTTGAAGCTTTCTGCCCCAAGTCTGTGTGGATTCTGAAGCTTTTTGCTCCAAGTCTGCGTGGATTCTGAAGCTTCTTGCCCCAAGTTTGCGTGGATTTTGAAGCTTTCTTACCCAAGTCTGCATGGATTTCGTCTTCAACAAGTCTGCGTAGATTTCATCAAATTGGAGTACGTGGCAGCCATGCCACTGATCTCTCGCCTGCGTTTCCTGTAACTTGCACAAGACTCATGCATGATTGCCATGTGTCCAACAGTTACAGGCCACGTCCAGTAACTGCTCACAACCTTGCGTATGTTAGATCCTGCGTGATTTTCAACTAGGCACAGGTTATGAAGACAGTTATCTTTTCAGTTATTTTTGACTCTATAAACAGAGTTCTTTTTCTCATTCATTGTACAGATACATAGTTATCTAAATTACTGTCAAAATTTTGAGAGCTTTTCTTCTTCGCATAGTCCAAGGGATAAAGCGATCGTCTTCTAGATCAGATTCCTACAGTTGTAATTTTCCCAGATACACAATAAATAAAGTGAATTTATTTATGGAAAACAAATTGGCGACTCTGCTGGGGAAAACCATCTCCTCTTCTGAGATGGCAACAACTCAATGCGACACTTCGTCAGTCGGCTCGACGAAGAAGGTGATATCGATCCAATTCGATCAACTCGCCTACGAAGAAATGCAGCGGGCTAAGGGTGGCAAGCCCACTTCAGCCTCCATCACCACTGCCAAGTCGAAGGGACGCTCTGTCTATGTCCCTAAGAATCAGTTGGCAGCCAATGGTGAAGTCTCTGCCACAGTGTCTACTCCTAACACTGGCAAAGACTCTACTGCAAGCACGCACACTCTTGTGCGCTCAAAGATGACAGCATTCAAAAGTCACGCTGACAGTACTGGCTCCTTAGCCAAGTCTGTTCCAGCGTGTAATCTCAATCCCAAAAGTCACGCTGACAGTGCTGGCTCCTTAGCCAAATCTGTTCCAGCATGCAATCTCACATTCAAAAGTCACGCTGACAGTACTGGCTCATTAGCCAAATCTGTTCCAGCGTGTATTTTCAAAGTTAACAAACACGCTGACAGTACTGGCTCCTTAGCCAAATCTGTTCCAGCGTGTAATTCTAAATTCAAAAGTCACGCTAACAATACTGGTTCTTTAACCAAGCCTGTTTCAGCGTGTACTCCATATACATTATCTAAGAAGAATAGCTCTTTAGCTGTTTCTTCTTCTGTGCCAAGTTCTACTAGAACTGGGGGTGGTATTGTTAAAACTCCTCCACACAAAGTCCCTTCGAAAAAAAATAACTCTTTAGTTGTTTCTTCTGCTCCTGTAGTTTTTACTTCAGGAACAGCTTTGACTGACAATTTTGTTAGTCAAAGAAAAGAAGATGGTCTTTTGACTACTCTTCCTTCTGGACATTCTATGTCTCAAAACTTGAACAAGTCTAAGAAGAAACATTTCTTAATGTCTTCTTCTACGACTTCTTCGAATTGGGCACAGAATTTGTCTATAAAAGAAGGTCTGTTACCAACTCCTAATCAAGGGGATGGTTCAATTCTTCCTTCTCTGCAAATATCTAGATCAATGGAAGGAAAACTCCAAGTTTCAAAAACCAATGTGTTACCTCCAACTGATCTAAGAACAAAACTCAATCAAACCCGTTTGGGAAGCACTTCTGGTGTTAAGAAACCACACCAATCGGAAATGAAAATAAAAGATCCGGATGCAGAGTATGCTAAAAATTATGTGGCTCATATTAATCACTCCCTATATAATCAAGAGCCATCAAGACCCAAGAACCAGAAATATATTCCTAAAAATACACAAAGAGTGTTCTCTGATGTACCTCAGTCGTCATAGACAGATTTACGAGAACACCTTCAACAGAAGAGAAGGAATAATTCTATGACAATGGATCATGCTGAATGTGACTTCCAGCCTAGAGTCATAATTCAATGCAGATGTCAATCAATGGTTCAGGACTATGTTGATCATGAATGTGACTTCCAGCCAAGAGTCACAATGCAATGCAGATGTCAAACAAAACGACAATCTGTCTTCAATCAGATTCAGTGTGAACCTATGCCTGATGAAGATGAGCCTCTGTATGCTTCTGTTAATATGACCTCTCGGGATACTGGGGGTAGAAATGATAGTCCAGATGGAGTATATAGAGGCACCAGAGCAAGAGTCCTGGCTTCTACTCAAAGGACTTTGATTTCTGAAGATGATTCTGAATTTCTTGGGGAATCTAACTTCCCATCTCTTCCTACTGGGGGTAGTTCTCCTATAACTGACTTTGATACACAAAGCAGTGATTCAGAACAAACAACATCCACCAGTTCATCAATAATCCCTCGTACAGTCACGACTTATATGGTTGATGGGAATACTGATGAACCTTCTTCTTCCTTGACTCCTCAAGAACAAAGAATTGCTTCTTTGGAACAGCAAATGAAGTCTATGGCTGATAATATGAAGTCGATGTATGAACTCATGGCAGCCCAACTGCAAAATCAACAGACTGTACCAGAAGCTACACCAATTGACACTGGTGTAAGTCCAGTACATGTTCCTCCAGTAGTCCAGTCCAATACTCCTGGGCAAGTTCAACCAGTTTCTAGTCACTCTGGAGCTGGGGGTAGTACTTATAATGCTGTTCCTCCTCCCAACTATTCTCTACAAGCTACAACTCCACAATCCTCCGGAGTTGTTACTGAAGAATTGAAGAATCTCAAAACTTAATTCGAGGCATTCAAACAGAAAGATGGTTTACAAAGCTTAGGCATCAAGCAACCTTATCCGATAGATTGGAAGCAAGTATCGTATCCTCATAAATACAAGCGTCCTACTATCTCATTCTATGATGGAACCACTTCTCCAAGTCAATTTATTAATCACTTTAAAGTGATGACTGACCAGTTGCAACCAAGTGACGCCCTCCTTACTCGGGTATTTGTCGGTTGTCTCAAAGGAACGGCCTATAAATGGTATAGAAGTCTCCCAGATGGGTGTATTACCTCATTTGCCGGTTTCAAACAGATGTTTCTTGAACGGTTCTATGAAGGGCTTAATGACATGACTATGTCTGCTCTTATAAGAATCAAGCAGAAAAATAATGAAACTACAGAGGAATTCATTGAACGATTTCAAAGAGAAGCTCTGAAGATGCCTCTTGGAACTCCTGATGCTGTCACCATCGACACAGGCAAATCAAATTTGTTGCCAATAATCAGCATATGGACAGGATCTACTCAATTTCAAGATTGGCCTTCCTTCATAGTCAGTGCCAAAGCCGCAGAAATCAGTGCTGAAACCTTCAAAGGTTTAGGAGTGCAGATGTCTCATAAAGAAACAGGTCAAAGCAATAATAATAATGCTAAATTCAATAAAAGCAAGGAAAAAGAAACTCTTGAAGTTAATCTTCAGAGTAAAGATGCATCGACCGTTCAAACTCCTCCTGTCTCTACAACTCAACAACCGAGAGCACCTCGCCCCAAAGAAGAATACTCTTTTGATGACGATGATGTCCTCGGTATCTTTGAATGTCTGCTGAAAGGTAATAAAATACAATTACCTGAAATCAAGAAACCTGATGAAGCTGGTAAGACGGATCATCCTAAATACTGTCCATACCACAGAATGCTGGGTCACACAATTCGTACATGTTATGTATTGAAAGGAAAGATCCAAGAAATGATTAAATCTGGAGCTATCTCTCTTACTCCGAAAGAGAAGACCGTCACCTCCAATGTCGTCTCTATGCAATTCAGAGATTTTCCCCCTCAACTCCTTGAAAGCGGGATCGTTTCTATTCCCAAGGCAACTCTCGAGATAGTGAATATTCCTCCTCCACAGTCTGAAGGATTAGTACCAATCACTATGGAGACAGGAGAAATCATGTGGATTCATCCTGATCTAATGGCAGACTTTGAATCTCCTTCTCTTCAAAAGACTACATCTCGAAAGTCCAAGAAGGCTGGAAAGATTAAGTCATGTCATATGACTTCTCTCGGATCTACTTCTGATACAGAGCCAAAAGATAAGGAAGAAGCACTTGCTGGTGCTACTCGAACAGGGAAACCTTATCTAAAGGATTATTCCAAAAGTCCTGAGGATACTCCTAATATCTCTCCTGCTGACAAAGATGCTACTAATGTTCCTTTTGAAGAAGAATCATCCACTGCACCTGTTCCTTCAACTGCACCAGTTGAACCTGCTCTTTCTAAGCCTACAGCTCTTGAGAAAGGCAAACAACAGGCTCGGTTTGATAAACCAATCAAGAAGTCCCCTCCTCTTGGGCTTCAGAAACCTTATAACTTTGACATTCTAGCTCAACTTGCCAACACTCCAGCTAGAATGTCACTCTTTGAACTTCTACGTCTTTCTAAAGAGACTCGGGAGACGTTAAGTGAGGCACTTCTTCAGGCAGACTCTTGTCTTGCACAATTAAAGAAGCCAGGTGAAGAACCTGCCACTTGTTTACATTGCAACAGTGTATTGGAGATTATCCTAAATATTACCTTTACACAAGACGACATGCTACTGGAGGATAATCGACATGATCGGCCTCTCTACTACACCGGTTATATTGATACAATAAAGATAGATCGTATCCTCATTGATCCAGGGTCTGCTATAAGTATAATGCCGAAGAGTCTGTTGGATGAATTAAAAATTCCTCTTCACAAGCTATCAAAGACGGTTACTACTATCCTGGGATTCAATCAAAGCCGAAGCGAACCTCTGGGAAAGATTCATCTGAAACTTCAGATTGGCGATTTCAGATCCAAAGTCACTTTCTATGTGATCGAGATCGTAGGATCTTATAATCTTCTTCTGGGGAGGCCCTTTCTTCATGAAAATAATGTGGTGCCTTCTACTCTTCATCAGTGCTTTAAATATATTGACAGCAATGGAAGAGTACAAAAGGAAGTTGCTGATATAAACCCTTTCCATGGGGTTGAAGCTTATTTCAATGATTCCCGGATGTACAAAGAAGAGTATACAAGGGTGATACAAGCTATGGAGAAAGAGGATTCACAAAGTGAGACTTTAATAATCCCTGTTAAAGGTCGAACTACTCAGCAACAATCTCCCAAACCCTCTGGAGAAGGTCCTTTCATCATTCCAGTAAATGGATGAATCTCTCCATTACCTCAGTCGCCTACTCAAGATATACTGATCATTCCTGTCAGTGGGCGTACTATAGTTCCTGTATCTTCACATATGAAACAGGATACACTGATAATCCCTGTTGGAGGACGGACTACTCTTCCATCTCAAGTTTCAAGGGAGCTCACCTCTTCTGAGCCATTTGTTATCGATCTTAATCGAAACAAAACTCCTTCTAATTCTTCTTCTCCTCCTTTAGTCATTGATTTGGCTAAGATCTCTAAGGCTCAGCCTTCTTCCAATATAAATACTGCTACTTTTAAAGTTAATGAAAAGTCTCCATCTTTGCAGTATGTTGATGTGTGTAATCATGTTCATAGTTATTTATATTTGTTAGATGACTTGAGAACAATAACCATAGGAGTGGTACAGACTTTCCATACAGATGTATCCCTAAAATCATTACAAACTTCATACTTTCTAGTTCCCAGCAGAAAGCCAAGAAATATTCCAATATTCTTTTACAAAGGACCCCAAAATCCTTCTGAACCTTCGAGACAATTTCAGCTTTCTTAGATGCTTCTTCAGACGACATTTTTATGTTGAAGAGTAGAAGTGTTCATTCTTGTTAGATTTCTGCTATATTTATAGACAGAAGTTCCTAGAATAATGAAACGACTCATTTCGTCCGTTCATTAATACTTGACGGTTCATCCGTTCATTTATTACATTCATCCGATGGTTCGTCCGTTCATTAATGCCTGACGGTTCATCCGTTCATTACATTCATCTGACGGTTCGCCCGTTCATTAATACTTGACGGTTTATCCGTTCATTTATCATATTCATCCGACGGTTCACCCGTTCATTAATACCTGACGGTTTATCCGTTTATGAAAAATCGAGTTCAAAGATATTTTTATGACTGAATTCTATTTTTTCTAATCAATATTAAACTAAGATCATTTCTGGTTTAATATCATCTGATAGAATTACAAAGCTTGTTTGTATATTCTATTCTATTGAAATGTGTCATGTATTATTTACCTCTGAACATATTTTCTATATCATTATCAAAACAGCAAAACCTTAAATCAGATCAAAAATTCTCATTTTCATTCATAATCAAAACATTGGATACAAGTGAGAATGAAAAAGATTCACTTATTGGGAGTTATTAGCTCCCTGATACATTCAAGAGCAGCATTCAATTTCTCTTTATGAGTCTTGCGAACTCGTTCCGCTGCTTCCACTGTAGCATTCTGTTCATCAAAAATGATAATAGCAGTCTGGCGACGGTTGACTTCTTCAATCTGTTCCGCCTGCATCTGTTCTCGTTTCTTCTGAAGAATTTTACAGCGTTCGGCTTCATAGATATAAGCAGCAGCCACCTCAGCTTGCTCTGTTTCTATGGCAGTAATTCGTTCTTGAAGTCAAGCCAATTCCTCTTTCAATTTCTTCAGCTCTTCAGTCTTGGACGCTTTATCCTTCTCCAGAAGCTCTACTCTTTGACGAGTAGTTAATATTTCTTTGCCCTTTTCTACTAATTTCTCAGTAGAAGAGGCAAGAAATGCTTCAAGAGCTGCATGTTGGGACTGTGCTTCATGCTCTAATTGACTGATCTCAGCTGCAGTTAAAGATTGAATATCCTCCTTCTTAGTCTTCCAGTATTTTCGGATGGTTATTTCCAATTCATCCAGGAGATGTTCAAAGAAGATGCACTGAGACACGCAACCAGCATGTCGCAGAGCCATGAGCGGGAACTTGACCATAGTTCGAAGATCAGAAAAGGGCATGGCTTCATCCTTCAAGAAACGTCTGGAATATGTATCTAGATATGAGTAAATGATTTCTGAATACATTCCCAGAGTTCTTGCTAGACCAGTCTCGAATCCAGGAGTCGCTGTCATCATGGAAGAAGAAGCTTGAATGTTCTCCATCCTGGAAACGAAAGTGTGTTCGACTGGAGAAGTTGGCAAGTGTGAACTTCCTTCATCAGCATTAGCCTGGATAAGCGGAGCATGAGTCGAACTCATTGCTGCAGCAGTTCCTACAGTTAAAGAAAAATATATCAGCATATAAAGAAAAATAAATAGCAGAAATAGAATTTGAAATAAAGTTCTACCAGGTTGAGGTTCATATTCGATATGTGAAGGGAGTCTGGCATCTTCTCGTAGCCGGTCCATGATTGTATCCGACACCTGCTTCATATGGCTGCTTCCAGCTCCAGAATTACTGGAAGCTGGAGCATTATCTGGAGATTGAGTAGGTTCGGGGCTAAGTTCTATTCTGTTCCCTTTTACTTTATCCTCATCATAAGGAGCAGAAGTGCCAGCATGCCAGTCTTCTCCTCCTTCAGCTTCTTCTTCTTCTTCATCTTCAGGATGAGCTTCTGATTCGGAGTCAATGATATTCACATCTTCATGAGTCTCAGGGACAATGACGATAGCAAGCTCAGGGTTGACTGCCGCCGGTTCAGTCCTCTCTGGAATATCAGTTCGAAGAATGATGTCTTGACAAACATTCTTCAACAAATCATCAGCAGCTGATAGCTCAGACGCCGGCACGTCTTCATCGCCTCTAGCCGAAGAAATGTTTTCTTCAGCTTGAATTTCAGGAACTTCTAACTGTTTTGTCACTTCTTCTGGGGCTGGTTCTTCTTCAGAGTAATTGATCTGGTCATCCAGTGCCTGAATGACGCCCTCAGTCCCATGCTCAAATGGGATCATCCTCGTCTCCGAGGGTTCAATAGCTACTCCACTTGTGATCGGAGCAGTTATTTCCTGAGCTTGAACAGATTCTACTTCAGTCTGTTCAGTTGAAGCTGTCGGAAGATGAATATCATCAGACTCGGTCTTTTCAGTAGAAGCTGCTTCGTTGATTTCTGGCAAAACTCCTCCACTCATGATCGTTTCTAGGAGTTTATTGCCCTTCATTTTGCTGACAGACTTCTTGACATATTTGCCTCTCGACCTCCTTATCAAAGGAGCGTCATCTTCATCAGTCTCTTCGTCTTTATCAGCGGCATCGTCTTCATCAACTGAGATACCGCCTAAAGATGACGTAGCAGTCACTGAAACCCCTTTCTTCTTTTTCCTAGATGTTTGAGACTTAGTACTCCTCTTGGAGATGGTCTCAGATTCATCGCTTCTTTTCCTCTTAGAAAGAGATACAAAAATAGGCGGAAGAACTTCATCAGGAAAATTTCCCTCCTGGAATAATTCATATCGGGGCTCAACCTCCGCTGTCTCATCTACGGGTTCTGGAGAAGATTGCCGAATAATAGTCTTCTTCTTTGATCTCTTCGACGGAGCTAGCTCATCCTCCACAACAAAGGTCTTCAGATTGAAACTCGGCTTGAAGGTGCTTGACGACACATAAAAGCGAGCATATGTGTAAAGCATCTTTGGCCCCGAGCTAGACAAAGGATTAGGCATAGAGAATATAGCTTTTGTATCTCTAGCCGCAAAATATCTCCAAGCTCGAGCTCCGTCGATAAGCCCTCCACGAGCGGAAAGACAAGTGGTGGCGTTCCCGACGTGGAGTTGGTCATAGCCGAATTGCCTGGCAAATCGGCTTGGTAAATACGGCTCTAGATACGCCATTTCTTCATGACGGTATACTAGATGAGAGGGCCGTATCCTCTGCAACCACTGAAAGGCTACATCGTCTAGCCTGTTTCCCATATCTCCGTCCATCATATTTAAGGGCATGCTCTCATAGCCCAATGGTGGAGGGACACATTGGATAGACCAATGTGACGCCCGATTCAAGATATTTCTGCATTCTGAAAGGGTGTGAACCTTCCAGAACGTCTCTCCAGAGTACCTCTCCAGAAAAAGACTGCTACTCCCTCCTACCCCTGGAAGTATCAAACCATCATGATGAAGGAGAAGCCAACCATATAAATATGTGAATGGCATCTCTATCCTTGGGAATTCTTCAGTTATCATCCTCTGATCAGACAGCATGTTGGTTACAAAATTTCGGAGACCTGCATTCAGCCTACAGGTCATTACCGATAATAAGTCTAGCTTGTAACCATACACAAGGCTCACCGCTGCAAAGATAACGCCTCTGTGTATCCTGTCCAAGGAGCTGGAGCCAGGAACGATGAATCTTCTTAACCACAGAGATAGGAATCTGGCCAAATGGCCGTTTCTTGACAGACTCTTGCCACTCTGTCTTACATAAGAGCTGAAAGTGGTTCCAGCTTTGAACTCGTACCAGTCTTCAGTGATAGTGAAATCCTTGCAATCATATTTCTCCAGCAGATAAATGATTTCACCCGCAGAGAGAGGCTTGAAGTTGCTGATCTGATACCATCTCTTCTGGTTTATTTTCTTATCATCCTTTTCACGGTTCATGAAAAGGTAGGACATCCACTTCTGAATGTGGCTGCCAGCTTCATCTTTGGAACCCTTGTAATATAGAGTACATGTGCCAAAATGGCACATCATCTCTTCAAATAGATATACCATCTCTGGGTTCTTCTCTGACAGAAAGTTTAGCTCTTCTGTCGTAGGAACATATTCCTCATATGGCAGCGAGCCTGAAGGTAGATGTGAGATGTATTCTATCTCATGAAGGGCGAAGCCCATCTCCCCCTTGGGAGTCATAAAGGTCCCCGTCCTGTAGTTATATCTCTCAACCAAAGCCAGGAACAGGAATGGGTTAGGCTTGAAGCCGTAGGATGAATTGACGACGGTATCATAAAGATTAATCTTCTTCAGCTCAGTCTCAAAATTTTCCAAAGCCCAGTGGACCAAAGTCTTCCATCTCATATTCTCCTGATTCATTAGGCCGTTCATCCTCGGCGTCGAATCGGTAGGGTAGAAGGCATTCTTGTTTGACATGAATTCATTTATGAAAATGGGCATCCTGAACGGCATCAATATAGATGAGTCCTCAGGTGGTATGCATCCAGGCTTCAAACCCCGAAACACCAATACATGATTCTCTGGGGCACTGAAAAATCCCTCTTTCCTGTAAATAATACGGCTCGCTTTCGCCTGCTGATATTCTGTCAAATGCCAGGACATCTTTCTCGGATAGCTGGCATGCATGAGTCTCATGATTGATAAACCCCTGGAAAGCTTTGGCCCGTACATGGGTTGGTTTATATCACCTTCGAAGTAGAAGCACACCTTCTCTCTGATGCCCTTCGGTTGAGATTTCTGTGCTATAGCATCTCCAAACAGAAATACTGGTTTCTTGTGGGACACCAGATCCAGACTTTGAAAGGGTTGTCCATTCATTAAGCAGAGTAAAGTTGTATGGTCTTGATTGGCCAACAATGATAGTCTTGCTTCAGGAAGATCAAATTGAGGGAATTGCACATGAGATAGATCATGCTTAAATGAGAAACCAAAGTGCCCTTCATAATCTGCTTCTTCGCTTCGGATGTTCACTACAGAAAATGACAGAAGACAAAGTTAGATATATTTATGTCTATGCATGTATTACAGTATTTGAAGGAAATTTCAAAAGTCATGCAGACTTCATATGGATATACTACCAAGACATGTTGAGTGATGATTAATTCACGCAAAGTCCAGACAGATTAGGATGAAAGTCACGCATCATTGCCAGAATCACATTTAAGTGAAAATGACAAAAATACGCTGACAGATCAAGACTAATCTATCCAGAGGATGATTCTCAGAAGTCTGCGTGAATAATTCAACATTGACATCTCTACCAACATGTGAAAAATTACGCAGAGTCATCATGAAAGCTGCGTGACTATTTCAACATGAATATTTCTGCCAACATGAAAAGTCACGCAGAGTCATGAGAGCCATGCTCCTTTGCGTGAAACACAGAGCTTCGTAAACACGAAGATGTGAAGTATGGCCGACCCTAAAGAGGGGGCATACTTTATTAATATCCTTTGCCCTAAGAAGGGGGGATATATTTTTGAAGTTTATTATCTTAAGATCCTAAAAATTCTATGTGGAGTTCATTTTCATCAAAGTCGTCTTCAACAGTTCGTGTCCCCCATCACTTACGATACATAGGAGCTTGCGGGACTTCCTGTCGAGGAAGTCTGTCAGTAGTGGCACGCGAAGAAGTCACAGGGGCTTTCCCCTTGGCCTGAGCATCAGCTTTCTTGGGAGCCATTGTTGTTGAAAAGGAGAGGAAGAAGTCGGGGAAGAAGGAGTTCGTCGGGGAAGATGAAGTTCTCTTCTGTAGATTCTCTCTTTCAAATGCAAGTAAAGAAGGAAAGAAGTAATCTATGGCTTATTTATAGGCTCATGAAGAATTCCAAACGGCATATCATTATTTGCCTCGATTTAGGAGTCTGATACGGGATCCTAACGGCACAGAATCCTAACAATCCAATCATTTAGGAGTAAATATCTCTTTAAAGTCATCTCAGCGTGACTAAATTCATTTTAACATCTCGATTTCAAAGTATTTCGAAATAATTTATCATTTTTCAAAAACTTTGAAGGGGGTTTTGTAGGCCTTAAAAATGAAAGTCACGCTGAATTGATCAGAACAAAGTCTCAAAGTCATGCTGTGTTGATCAGAACAAGGTCCAAAAGTCACGCTGAGTTGATCAGGACAATATTTAAAAATCACGCTGAGAGACAGCTCATCATTTGTCAGAGTGTCATTATGACTGATAGCACGACAGTCGAAGAATGTCTCCTCGTATGCCACGTATGCACGGAACTCAAGAGATCACAACCGACTATTGCGTGACTTTTGAAATCTTCCTCAGCAAGACTCAGCCTTCACCAAGTTGGCGTACCAAAAAAGCTTCTTGTCATTTAATGCGACTGACAAAAGCAATCACTGTCAGAGATTTTGTGTCAGTCGAGGCACGTCGAATCAAGACAGCTGGCAGTCCTGCCTCATTCTTGTGTATATTTTGAGCCTTCTGGCCCAAGTCTGCGTGTATTTTGAACTTATATGTTCCTTCCTCAAATCTGCGTGTATTTTGAGCTTTTTGCCTCAAGTTTGCGTAGATTCTGAAGGTTCATGCCCCATGTCTGCGTGGATTTTGAAGCTTTCTGCCCCAAATCTGTGTGGATTCTGAAGCTTTTTGCTCCAAGTCTGCGTGGATTCTGAAGCTTCTTGCCCCAAGTTTGCGTAGATTTTGAAGCTTTCTTACCCAAGTCTGCGTGGATTTCGTCTTCAACAAGTCTGCGTGGATTTCATCAAATTGGAGTACGTGGCAGCCATGCCACTGATCTCTCGCCTGCGTGTCCTGTAACTTGCACACGACTAATGCATGATTGCCATGTGTCCAACAGTTACAGGCCACGTCCAGTAACTGCTCACAACCTTGCGTATGTTAGATCCTGCGTGATTTTCAACTAGGCACAGGTTGTGAAGACAGTTATCTTTTCAGTTATTTTTGACTCTATAAATAGAGTTCTTTTTCTCATTCATTGTACAGATACATAGTTATCTAAATTACTGTCAAAATTTTGAGAGCTTTTCTTCTTCGCATAGTCCAAGGGATAAAGCGATCGTCTTCTAGATTGGATTCCTGCAGTTATAATTTTCCCAGATACACAATAAATAAAATGAATTTATTTATGGAAAACATAAAGCAGGATACTCTCAGTCGAGATTAGCCAAGTCTAGTATCGATCTCCTCTCCTAAAGGATACAAGGTCAAGTAGACTACTTTAAATCGTAGTACAATGCAAGATACACCCAATTCATAGTGTCACAAATCAAGGCAATCAATCAATTAATATATGCTATAGGTCGTAGTATAATGTAAGATACTCCCAATCTATAGTATATCTCAACTCGAGTCAATCAAGCAAATATCAAGATAAAAGAATCGGCTATAGGTCGTAGTACAATGTAAGATACCCCCAATCTATAGTATATCTCAACTGTAGTACAATGCAAGATACTCCCAGTCAAGAATAGTCAAGTCAAGAACAAGGTGTAGAACTAGTAACTCTATCACAAGACATGATAACATGAAAAAGACTAATAGACAAGCAATATCGAATATCCTATACGTGCACGTAATTTAGAACAAGTAAGACAATCAAGGACAAACCAATCACAATATGGAAATTATATAACAATATGAAAAGGAATAAATAGAGAGAGAAAAACAATATAAATACTGTATATATTCGGCAAGGTATACTTGCCTGAGGGTTGCACGGAGAACCAACAATATATCGCCAATCAACAAGTCAGAAAGTCCAAGTCTCACAATTGCCTCTAGAAGCTGTAATAGATGTTACCAACATTTCCAGATTAGTCAAATTAGCTAGAGTTGCCTGTCCTTAAGTCTAATTCTGGACACAAGGAGAAAATGGTAATTTTGGGTCAAAACGGTGTCCACCGTTGGACCCGCTTTGCACTAAAAAATGTGCCAGAGTTAATGGTCTCTAAAGTCGTTAAACTACATGTCTACAGATTCGTTTTGATGATACGAACCCAACGATATGCCCAATTTTGGATTCCGACAGGCCGTGCACAAAATCGTCCGTTGAATCGGATCGTGGGGTCCGCAAAACGGTGATCCGATCAATTGTCTCAGAATTGGACCAAACTTGGCATACAGGACCAGAAAAATGATACGGTCCTGTTGGCATAAGTTTCGTCTCGATCTAACGAACGTTCACAAAGTAATTAGAAAATTTGCATAGAGGCCGATACGGTAAATTTTAACGGATACGCATCAAATTCTTCGCGCATACGCAACCAATTTGAATTCCGTCAAAGCCTACACGTCCGCGAAGTCGATACTCACCTTTCGATGCTTTCGTTTCATGACCTTGTCGCCCGGATTGGCGGGACGCATGTCGTATCGAAGGTTTTTGAGTTTTTGAAAACAGTTTTTCGACGATCTTGAAATTGGTTTTTATTCAAAAACTAATGACAGGAAAAATACACAAAAAGGTCGTTGTGAAGTCGTTTATATTGGCTTCAACTCAGTTCAAGTGGATTTTGGAATTTTTTGACATCCTATGCACAAACCGCCTTCAAAAATAGGGATTTACAACAGTTTTCTAATTGTTTACGAACAGTTTTTTTTGCCATGTTTGAATCGATTTACCGAGCAACCTAGGTCTTTAACCTACAAACTATTTGAAGTAATTCGAAGCCGTATAGGTTGTGAGTTTTCCTGCACAATTGGTTCGAAGATCGATGAAACGTGGAGGGAGAAAGCTGGCCACGAAGTTGGCTCCGCAGGCTGCAATTTCTGCTGCTTCCTCCTTTGCTGCACCGTGCGCGTGCGACTGTGTGACCGGCCTCCGGCGGTGGCCCGACCATGCTGCGACGGTGCACGGTGGCTGTGGTACGCCTGGGATTAAGGTGGTGGTACGGCATTAGGGTTTCAACAATTTCTCTCTCTCGATCCCTCTTATATATTCATATATATGTAATGTGTTTGGCCGAGCGGGGGAGGGGGTTTCACTGTACGGGAGCTATGGGCTTGTGGGCCTGGCCCGACTGGGCTTGGGCTCAGCTGGGCTGGGTGTCAGCCCCTATTTTTCAAATTTAATTTAATTAGTATTAAATAGTTGCTAATGACATATTTAGCTTTAAAATAATTTATTATAATTTTTAGGAATTTTTCTAGAATTTTTAAATAATTTTTAAATAGTTTTTAAGTTAAAATATATCATTTTATAATTAACTGAATTATTTTAATATCGTTTTGTAATATTTAAATTTGTTTTAATTTATCACATGTTGTACTTTTAGTCACTAACATGCTTAGAACAGTCTTTATATATCTCTCACATGATTAGAATCTGGGTTATGGGGAAACTGTTAGTAGTGTACGTGATCACGACCCCTTCTCCGTACGTATGTACCGAGCAAAGTTTTATTTTATATGAATACTGAGCCGTAGGCTTTATCTCAAAGCGGATTTGTGCGTATGTACATCTATCGCCTTATCACTTGTACGAAAGTACATTTTATTATGTGCCCCTGCACATTGTATACCCATTGTCGATCACGTACCTGCTACAGTTTTAAATATTACATATGTATCTGTCTCTATGACATATGTGTCCTTGCCATGATAGATTATGATGTGCCATGATTCCAGTTTATTATATTTATGTTCATTTCATGTTTCGTATATTAGTTTGCTAGAAACAGTACTTGCTCCCGTCCTGACAGGATAACGTTGTAGGTATACTTACTGAGGAGGAGTTGCTCTGTGATTCGTATTATGGAGTTACTGCCGAGGACCAGGCTTTGCCTTACGAGGATGTACCTGCGGGGAACCTCGTCTAGTTGTCTATTTGCTTTAGACTTTTGAGAGTAGTCATGTATTAGACTATGTATTTTGTAACTGGACCTGTATCCAGTTTTATATTTCAGACTTGTACTTGGACTTATTATTATATGAGATGACTTTTATGTTTGGAGCATTTATGACTCTTCTTTACTTATAGAACTGTTAGTATATTTAGTCTTATATTGTTATCTCTAGAACAGCTTACTGCGCTTTATCTCAAGCGTAGGCTGGACATGACTCGGCCTGGTCCAACAATTTGGGTAGCGGGTCGTAACATATTTTTAGTGGTGGCCCATGCAGGTTGTCTGACTAAGTTGTTTGGTTACATTATTGTACCAAGCTTGCCTGCAATTAGGAACTTAAGGTAATTAGACAATATTAGGAATGACGCTTAGAACACCTAGAGGAATACTAGGATTGCAACATAGGAAATGCGTCACATGCTTGCTATTATAATTAGATTTTCTTGTCTATGATTGTTTACTTTGAAGAGTCCTTATAAGTCTTTTTTATTTTATTTAGATGGTGCTTACTCGTTCATTCCAGTATGTCACACCTGAGAATAGCACACTCCCTATCCAGTCAGCTGACCAGTTGACCGATACACCTCCACCTCCACCTCCACCTACCATATTCCTTCACTCCACAGACCCACAAACCTAGATGCCTCCACCACCTTCCACATGATAGTCCCAGCAGGACCCGATACTCCCACCACCACCTATCACTATACCTACCCAGGCTTCCGTCACACTCGACGGGAACCAACTGCTCACTCTGATCCAGGGGTTCCTAACAACCCATCAGAAGAAGACTACCCTACTCCGCCAGAGCATGGAACGTTCTGAGGAACGTACCATGGTCCCACCACCTGTAGAGCTACGGCAGAGAGCGGGGACGATCAAGGACTTCATGGGTCTGAACCCCAAGGAGTTCTTAGGGACTGAGGGCATAGTTGTAGCAGATGACTGGCTAGACTCGGTAGAGAGGAAGCTCCTTGGAGCTAGGTTGCCGAATGACCTCCAGGTCGAGGCAATAGGATTTCTGCTGACAGACTTGGCAGTAGTCTGGTTCCAAAATGAGCCGCTATTTGCGAGAGGGAGGGCCACTTGGGATCAGTTCAAGACCCAGTTCAAGAAGAAATTCTTCTCGACCACCGCTAGGGTAGCCATGGGGATACGATTCCAGAACATCCAGCAGGGGAAACGTTCTGTCGATGAGTATACAGCAGAGTTTAGTCGTTTGAGCCATTTCGCTCCTAGTCTAGTTGCAGACCCTGAGGAGATGACGCGTAGGTTTTGCCATGGTCTAGTTCCAGACATTGGCATTCTTATAGTGGCGAACGGTACGACTGACTACTACCAGAGCCTAGAGTTGGCTCAGAGCATAGAGGAGCATCTTCAGTCTTGCAAGAGGCTGGCTTCTGTACACCTTGAGGGACCGTCCAAGCGTCAGACTTTCCAGCAGAGAGCACCGACGCCGCACCAACAGACTTACCGTCCCCCTACATCATATCATCCTATCCCGCCAGTTAAAGCCCCGGGACCCCGACAGCAGCAGAGGGGAGCTATGTGTTCTTTCTGTGGAAGACTAGGGCATGATTACTCCATCTGTAGAAAGAGGTTGAAGCAGTGTTTAGCTTGTGGGTCTGCCACCCATCAGCTTCGGGACTGCCAAGCAGCCAAGGGACCTAGAGGGCCGCTTCCGACTCAGCAGCAGAGGTTTGGGCAACATCTGCAGCAGTAGAAGGGACCTCAGGGGAAGGCTTATAGTCTAGCTCTTGAGCCAGAGCCAGAGCAGGTTTCGGAGCCCGATTACTTGGCTGACGTCATCACAGGTCATGTTTATTTGCATACTTTTCTAGCTCTATGCTTGTTTGATTCTGGTGCATCTCATAGCTTCCTGTTATTAGAGTTTATGCATAAACACCACTTAGTAGCTATATCTACCGAGAAGATGAGTAGAGTAATGACGGGAGGCAGACCAGTGCCCATTAGAGCTATCTATAGATGCTCTATTACTATAGCCGGGAGGGAGTTTAGGGGACATTTTTTTGTGATGCCACTCCCCGGTTATGATATCATATTGGGGATGGACTGGCTTAACTATGCCCATACAGCTATAGACTGTCATGAGGGTAGTATTCTGTTTAGTCCCCCAGGTACAACACCATTCAGTATCAGGAGGACATGGCCGAAGATCAGCCTAGAGCCGAACTGTTGTACGACAGTTGGAGAGATAGCACCGCCACACCCTATCATTAGGGAGTTTATGGATGTATTCCCAGAAGATCTTCTAGGACTTCTGCCTGACAGAGATATGGAGTTTACTATAGATTTAGTACCGAGTTTATCACCAGTATCCCGAGCTTGCTATAGAGTGAATCCCAAGGAGGCCGTAGAGATGAAATAGCAGATTGATGACCTGTTGAAAAAGGGTTTCATTCGATCTAGTGCTTCTCCATGGGGAGCGTCAGTGCTCTTTGTGCCTAAGAAGGATGGTACAGTTCGATTGTGTATTGACTACCGGGCGTTGAATGCCATCACCATTAAGAACAAATATCCTCTGTACAGAATAGATGATTTTTTCGACCAGTTGAGTGGGGTGAAAGTATTTTCCAGGATAGATCTGAGATTCGGGTACCACCAGGTGAAGGTCAGGACAGCAGACATCCAGAAGACGGCGTTCAACACGAAGTACGGGCAGTACGAGTTCTGGTGATGCCATTTGGTCTCACAAATACGCCAGCTGTCTTTATGAATTTAATGAATAAGACATTTCACCAGTATTTGGATAAGTTTGTCGTAGTGTTTATCGACGACATCCTGATATACTCGAAGACGCCGGAGGAGCATGCAGAGCACTTGCGGACAGTTTTGGAGATTATGAGGCAGGAGAGATTGTATGCCAAATTGTCGAAGTGCGAGTTCTTTTTAGACCGAGTGGAGTTTCTCGGCCAAGTAGTTACTGGAGAGGGAATCTCGATGGATCCCAGAAAGATTGCTGCCGTTGAGACATGGAAGGCTCCGACGTCAGTTTCAGAGATCATGAGCTTTTTGTGTTTAGCAGGCTATTATAGAAAGTTCGTCCAGGACTTTGCTAGGATAGCTAAACCCATGACGAAGCTGACGCAGAAGGACGTATAGTACATCTGGTCAGAGGACTGCAAGATAGTATTTAAGGAGCTGAAGAGGAGGCTGATGACCGCTCCAGTTCTGACATTACCTTCAGGATTTGGAGGTTTCACCATATACAACGATGCTTTAGAAAAGGGACTAGGATGTGTCCTACAGCAGCATGGGAAAGTGATTGCTTATGCATCTAGGCAATTACGGACTCATGAGCGGAACTATCCTACCCATGGCCTAGAGTTAGCTGCGGTGATCTTTGCACTCAAGTTATGGAAACATTACTTATACGGAGAGCATACGGAAATCTTTACTGACCACAAGAGCTTGAAGTATGTGTTCACGCAGAAAGAACTGAACATGAGGCAAAGACGATAGTTGGAGTTGATGAAAGACTTCGACATCGATTTACAGTATCACCCCGGAAAAGAAAATATGGTGGCAGATGCGCTGAGCAGGCATCCGATGGCATGGTATCTGATGATAGATCGGCATTTGCGGGAAGATCTGGAGAAGCTCGGTATCGAGATAGTTTGGCCAGGATCAGTGATACAAATGATGGTGCTTGACATCCAGTCCGGTTTGATGGAGCAGATCAGGGAGACACAGTCTACAGATGAGAGCCTTCGCAGACTTCGAGCCCAGGCTTTAGCGGGATTGCTGGATGACTTCACCGTAGCAGAGGATGGATCCTTGAGGCATGGCAGCCAATTGTACGTGCCGAAGGGAGAGCTGATAGAGGCAGTCTTGCAGGAGGCACATCGATCAAGATATTCTATTCATCCTGGTGCTAACAAGATATACCGTGACTTACGGGAACATCTTTGGTGGCACGGGATGAAGAGGGATGTATCACGTTTCATTTCGAGATGCCTAGTTTGCCAGCAGGTCAAAGCGGAGTGCCAGAGGCCAGCTGGTCTATTGCAGCCGTTACCCATTTTCGAGTGGAAGTGGGAACACATTACGATGGACTTCGTCTCAGGGCTTCCTCGTTCCCAAGGAGGGAAGGATGCCATTTGGGTCATCGTGGACAGGCTGACGAAGTGTACGCACTTCATACCCTTCAAGGTGGGGCTTTCTACTGAGAAGTTAGCAAAGCTATACATGCAGCAGATTGTGCGCTTGCATGGAGTACCAGTGAGCATCGAATCGGACAGGGGCAGAAGATTCACGTCCCACTACTGGAGGATCTTGCAGGAGGAGTTGGGCAGTCGGCTCAAGTTCAACACGGCGTACCACCTGCAGACAGATGGGCAGTCCGAAAGGACGATACAGACGCTAGAGGACATGCTGAGGACTTGTGTGCTGGACTTTGGCGGATCATGGGAGAGCCATCTGCACTTGGTAGAGTTTTCATACAACAACAGCTACCAAGCCAGTATCGGTATGTCTCCTTTCGAGGCACTATATGGACGACGATGCCATACACCGCTCTTTTGGGACGATATTGGGGAGAGAGTTATGCTTGGGCCAGAGATGATCACGGATGCAACAGAAAAGGTCGAGATTATCAGAGACAGGCTCAGAGTGGCTCAGGACAGGCAGAAATACTGGGCCAATGCTAGTCGCAGACCGATGGAGTTCGCAGACGGTGATATGGTGCTAGTGAAGATATCACCTACTAGAGGGACGATCCGGTTCGGATAAGGAGACAAGTTGAGCCCCAGATACATCGGGCCGTTCGAGATACTTGGCAGGATCGGAGAGGTAGCTTACAGGGTTGCACTTCCACCCAACCTAGCAGGAGTTCACGATATCTTTAACGTATCCCAGCTGAGGAGATATGTTCCGGACCCCAGCCATGTGCTAGATCATTCAGAGTTGGAGATCGGGCCGAGCCTTACAGTTACTGGACAGCCAGTAGAGATATTAGACAGGAGGGAGAAGAGGCTAAGGAACAAGGTTATACCCTTAGTACGAGTAGCTTGGAGCCGTCACTCTCCGAGTGAATCTACATGGAAGAGGGAGTCGGACATGAGGGAGAGATATCCTTACTTGTTCGACCCAACCGCTGCGAGGGAACCACCCGTTCCCGCTTGATACCTTAGAGGTTAGTTTCGATCGTAGCCTTAGTCATTTGTTACATTTCTTGTTATGTTAGAAATTGTAGGGTTTTCAATCCTTGTGAATTTCGAGGACGAAATTTTTTCAAGAAGGGAAGACTTGTCAGCCCCTGCTTTTCAAATTTAATTTAATTAGTGTTAATTAGTTGCTAATGACATATTTAGCTTTAAAATAATTTATTATGATTTTAGAAATTTTTTAGAATTTTTAAATAATTTTTAAATAGTTTTTAAGTTAAAATATATTATTTTGTAATTAACTGAATTATTTTAATATCGTTTTGTAATATTTAAATTTGTTTTAATATCGTTTTACAAATAAAATAATTATTTTAATAGGAGTTTGCAAATAATATTTGCAAACTATTTGGTTTGGGGTTGTTATGCAAATTCCTAAATCCTAAGGACCTAGCTGCTAACCTACTTACCCCCCCCCCCCCCACGTTCTCTCCCTCTCCTCCCAACTGCTCTCGACGACCGCCAGCTGCCGACGACCGACCACCGACTTCCCCGCTATTTTCGGCCAGCCCACAGCCCCAACCGACCTCCTCTTCCCCTACAAATAACCCCCAGACCCTAAGCCCTAACCCTAGTTCACCCTCGACCACCCCGACCCCTTCGTCCCCGACGAGAGCCAGACCCTAACCCTAACTCTGGCGAGTGCAGTGCCGCCCCCCCACAGCGACCATCA